>VONZ01002059.1:0-72595 GCA_012976165.1 Labeo catla | reverse complement strand
GTGTGTCTTTGCTGTCAGTAAAGTGATTATTTATTTTTTGTGCATACAAGCGTTTTGCCTGCTTGATGCCACGGGACAGATTGGCTCTTGCTGTTTTATAAGGCTGCTTTGTCTCCTGATCTGAATGCATCATTTCTGGTCTTTAGCAGCCCACGAACCTCTGCTGTCATACACGGCTTCTGGTTTGCACGTGTGGTGATGGTCTTGGTGACTGTTACATCACTAATGCACTTTTTGATGTAAGCAGTCACAGTTTCAGTGTACACAGGCAGGTTTGTGTGGTTGTTGTAGGTGGCTGCCTCTCTGAACATGTTCCAGTCTGTGCACTGAAAGCAGTCCTGTAGTATTGAGGTGGCATCATCTGGCCATACTGTGATCTGTTTTTGAACCGGTTTGGCAAGTTTGAGAAGTGGTCTATATGCTGGGATTAGCATAACAGAGATGTGGTCTGAGTATCCGAGGTGGGGGCGGGGTTCAGCTTTGTATGCATTTTTTTTCTGTTGTGTAAACCAAGTCCAGAGTGTTGTTTCCCCTTGTTGCAAAGTTCACGTTGGTAGAACTTTGGCAAAACTGACTTTAAGTTCACGTGATTAAAATCACCGGCAATGATGAAAAAGCCGTCTGGGTTATTTGTTTGTTGTTCGCTGATGGCGCTGTACAGCTCGAGAAGCACGTCCTTAGCGTTTGTACACGGCAGGATGTAAACCATGACAATCACAATGGCCGTGAACTCCCGCAGCAGATAGAACAGCCGACACTTCACAAACATAAACTCCACCAGCGATGAACAGTGTTTTGTCACTACCACAGCATTGTTACACCATCCCTTGTTGATATAAACACACAGTCCTCCCCCACGAGTCTTACCAGACAGTGCTGTATCTTTGTCCGCTCGGTAGCAGGTTAGCCCGTGCATCTGAATGGCGGAGTTGGGAATGTTGTCGTTTAGCCATGTTTCAATGAAGACAAACACACAACAATCCCTTGCCTCATGCAGTGTAGAGCGACTGAGTTGAAATGAGTCCAGTTTATTTTCCAGCGAGCGAACATTAGAGAGCATGAGTGTTGGAAGAGCTGGTCTGGTGGGGTTAGCCCTTAGCCTAGCTCATATTGCAAAAACAAACAAACAAACAAACAAAAAAACACTTAGACTTGCCTGCAATGCTTCTCCCTGTGGTGTTGGAGCCGTTATCTCACATGTGCTGCCAACAAGGGAGGAAATAACCCACTGCATTTGTGTTGCAGTCTCTGACAGCAAGTGAAAAAAACTATGCACAGATCAAAAATGAGGCCCTCAGCATAGTTTTGGGAGTGAACGTTTCACAAATATCTGTATGGATACAAGTTCCATCTCCTAACTGATCATAAAACTTTGCTTGCTATCCTAGATCCCAAGTCTGCCATTCCTACACTTGTTGCTCTCTGCATGAAACATTGGGGCATTGACTCTTTTGGTCTATGATTATGACATTGAGTACAGATGTTCTTCTGATCATGCTGTCTGTGCAAAAACATTGCCACTCAAATGAGAAATCATTTGCTTTCAAAACCTAGAGCACAGGTTTTCAAACCCTGCGTCAAAAATACGTCGCCAGAATATAAGGATATAAGTTATGATAAAAATAAAATTTGTCGTCATAAAAATAAAATCGTCGTGGATAGCCTTGTGGGCAGTGCACCGACATACACTCTCTTTTCCCCAGTTTGGTTCCTGTTATGTCTGATCTGTCCTATCACAATAAAGGCAAAAAATGTCAAAAATAAATCTTAAAAAAAAAAAAAGCAAAATAAATTAAAATAAATTAAAAAAAAAATATTCAGTTGAAAGGGACATTAATAAAATATTCTTGTAAATGGACCAAAATTAGCCAAAGGCTATTTTTCATCTGTAGTCCCTGGAACTAAATTAATCTGATTTTAATAATTTGCAGATTTAAATTTAGATGTGAGGCACGATGTCACACACAGACGAAGGCAGAGACAGAGGTAAGTATAAAACAGGAGTATAATGTTTATTGGACGAATTGTCACACAGAATTCAGCGGTAAGGTTTAGCAAAGATCTTATCTTGAGCAGTCCAGCAATGGGAGAAGACATAGCAAGGGAGCAGGTGAGAGAAACACAGTCCATAAATCCAGGAGGATCCGTGAAGCGAGGTAAGTGATCTGTAGACCAGACACTGACTGACTGAGTGAAACAGGTATATATAGGGGTGTGGTAATTGGGTTCAGGTGCACAGTCAGTAATCAGGTGATCTTGAACGGTTGGGTGGATCCTCCGGGGGTGTGGTCAGAGTGTGTGGCTGAGTGTGTGACTGAGGTGGAACCCTGACACACGACACTCCGCAAAGAAGTTCACGAAAAGGAAACCAAGAACCGAGATGACTGAACGCGCATCCTGTTTGTGCATTATTTTACAAAAGCACAAATTTGTTCTGTTTCGAATTATGTCTAACTCTTCTCTGTATGACCAAAAATAGTGGAATATTTTATATTTCAGCTTTTCAATCCAGTTATAGCAATTTAAACTTGACATTGCAATCTGTACATTATCAAAATAAAATACATTCAACCAAACACATGCAAGGTTACACTGGTCAATTTAAATAGTCTGTAGACTAGTATAACCGGTCCACTCTGCTGTTATGCCAAGCATATTTTGGTTCATGTGAAGAAGATGATTTTTTTCCATTGATATATGAAAGTGTGTGCGGTACAAAGCATAGTCTACATTGTAAATAATAGTTTATCATTCAAATACATTGTGAATATGAAAACATTTGGATTTGTGCAGAATAACAGGTAGGTGAGCCCAATGCCTGGTGCTTTAGGTTTTGCTTTGTTTTGGTTTCTTAGCTTTATATATTTTTTCATTCTTGTTCTGTTCTGAATACCATTACATTTAAAGGGGTCATCAGATGCAAAGTTCACTTTTTCATGTTGTTTGAACATTAATGTGTGTTGGCAGTGTATGTACAAATCTACCCTATAATGATAAAAATCCATGCAGTGGTTTTTAATGAATCTGTAAAAATAATATCCCCTTTTTCAAATCGAGCCGTTCTCAGATGCCTCCTTTATCTCTGGATGTGAAATAGTCTGTTATAACATTGTTTGGGGCACTGACATCACCAGGACTGAGCAGATTGAGATGTGTAAGATCGGTTAAGTGAGCAGCTGCAGTACTTTAGACACTCTTGTTGCGCTCCGCCATCTCATGATATTAAAAAAATAAAAAAATAAAAACTTTGCATCCCGTAGTTTACACAGGACTGGCGGAGAATGTGAATTGATACACCTTTACTAAATATGTTACATAGTTTATTTTGATAGATTAACTGTTTTTGTGGTGTTAAGGAAAAGCACCTCAGCAGCGCATTCTTAGTATAAGAGAAAAACACAATCATTTCTGCTGCAATAAATGGCTATTTCTCTGCACTAATCAAGTGAATTTTGCCGAAATATTTTAAGAGATGATAGACAACATGTTATAGAATAATAACTTAATGAGAACCTAATTTTGACAAAAAAAAAACAAAAACAACATTCAACCTATTTTTCAAATTTCCTGAAAACGTCCCAGCACAACATCCAACGGGTTTTCCCAGATCGCATCACAAATATGTTGAGGACCAATGCATAACCTCCAAATATCTACATAAACCCGCACTTGCTCTATTTGTGCCTCTTTTAGCTATTAAGTAGCTAAAAGAGGCACAAATATCAGGGCACGTCAAAACATCCAAAGGTGTCCAAAATGACCTCAGACCACAGAGCTTTAAGAAAAATGTTGTAGTACATTTTATTTTACTTGCCTCAAACCACATACAAGTGCACCAACAGCACTACAGTTATCAAAAAACATAAATGATACAGTAAATATATGTGTATTATGATGTATATTTATATGTTATATCCTGGTAGCAGCTGGACATGGGTAATTGTCACGTTTCGCTGTTGTTGCATGCTGGAGACACGGAGAAATGTTAAACAGTCTTTAATGAACACACACAGGGGATAATCCACAACAGAGGCTTTAGCCTCAAACTTAAATACTTAAATAATACTTAAACAAGAACAGGAAAATGACCAAATAAGGCAAAACAGGAAAACTGGGGCAAAACAGAACCAAAAGTCTGACAGTAATCTAGTTTTCCACCGTACTGCACATTGACAGTACAGTGCTGCTTACATGACTCACTACTGAGATGACCATATACAATTACTCTTTCATCAGGTAAATTTTCATATGGAACTTCTAAACAAAATCATAGCAGAAACTCACTACATCATTTCCCTATACTTTCAACTGTGTTGTTCAGTAATCTCCATGATCCCACATAAAGAACACTAATAAATAATATAGCATGTATCCTTAAGTAAAATGTGGTAAAATGATATAAAGCCTATGGTGTTTTGTAACTTAAATTATACTATAGTATACTACAGTTTATCAATGCATGTAACAGTAATCAGTAACATTTACAGTTATGCATGTCATGTAAGATATGTTGTAATAATACAATAATTATCCAGTATGAGTGTAAAAATATACTGCATCATATATTTTGTGTTATTACAATAAAGAAGCTTGCTGTTATTCATGATATTGTAGCTCAACACAGTAGGTCATGCATACAATGTAATCTTATAATAGTTACACCTTAGGGGAGAACGGGGACGAAAGTACAATTTTTCAGAAAAACATAATTTAAAAAGATAAAGTTGGAGACAGAGAGATATTTTTGCTGTGGCCTGTAACTCAGAGGTGTGGTCTATTAATACCAGGTGGTATTTTGTAAAAATGTAGAAAGACTTCAGTATAATTTCAGTTTGAACATAAGTTACACATTGTTACTTACGACCCTGTTGGTTGGGACGAAAGTAACACACAGGTAGGTCAAAAGTAACACAACAATACAAGTTAGATGGCTTGTTAATATGTAACTGCAAACATATTTTGCCCTTAATCTTTCCAAAAAAATGACATTTTCCTTTTAAATTGTGTACAAACTTGAATTTTTTTAATGTATTTATTTATTCAACTGATTTTTATAAAACTTTTTTTAACAGAATGAAGAATGTGAAAAATAAAGTAGCATAATATAAATTCTCAAAGTAATTTAACAGTAGGCCTATTCATGTTTCCATCCAGTTGTTTGTATGCATAAATTCAAAATGTACATAAAAACATCTGGAAACATTGCAAACAAATTCATATGTGGAGGTGGAAATGGAAGCTAAGGTATGGCTAAAACTAAAGGTAAGGTAAGGTAAATGTGATATAGCAGCTGCCCTGAGAATGATATTCCTGACAGATAGGCTTATGTCCAGAAACGCCCTCTCACGAACATGTGGCTGAGTCAGACCGCTGTCTTTCTGACCCTCACTCTCGGCATCTTATTTTGGTATAATATAACATAAACATTTATAATAAACCAGGGGCATAGCCACGGGTGTGCCAGATGCAGAAATATTTTTTCTATCATTACATAAACATGGGCTAAACAATAGGCATTCATCTAAACAAAGCAGCTGCGGGGATGCCTGAAACAGGACCGGAAATGTGGAACAATGGCTAATTCTCTCTCTTTCTTTTTTTCTTGTTTACAAAATACTTTTGTTTCATACATGAACAAGGCCTACTTACAGGCAAAACTTATTTTACACAGAACCACGTTTACAGAATAATTGGCTTTATTTTCATTAAATACAGTTCTAAATACAACATATTTTACCATTTAAACATCAAGTGTATGTGAACTTTTAAACTGCTTGTGTGTAAACACAATTATGTGAAAAATCTTATTCTGGCCAGTATAAACGCAACATGCTTTTTATTATTATTGTTATTATTATTAATTTTGTCAGCTATTAATAATATCTTGCAGATTGTGCAAATTGTATGTAAATTTACGTCTTAAAAAATTTGTGGAGTACTAAATAACTAAATACTAAATAACATGTATACTGATCATTACTGTGCCACATGAAACAAGAAACACATCACAACTTATTAGAAAAAATATAATTTACTTCCATAATTTACTTAACGTACTCGAAAACTGCTTTCCAGACCTGAACGCTGGAAACAATGACAAAATCACATGATATTTCTCAGCTCCGTTAAGGGTTGCCCCCTTATCCCCCAAACACTGCAGATTGTTTCCGTTTACCTACATGTATGCTTACATGGAAAATTGCGGTCCATGTGTCATACATACCACATAATTTCAGAAAAGGTGCCCTTAAGTTACAAAATACTTACAGTATAAATGCTTTATAATTCTGCAGGATATTACCCCTTATTCCCCAAACTTTACGTATTGTTCCCTTGTACCTATGAGTAGGTACTGTGTAGGTACTTTGGAGGTACTGTATAGTTATATTCAGGGCTTGTTGTATATCAAGACACATTAGGTCAATAGGACTGATGTATACGGCAAGAAAAATACAAGTCAAAATATCAGATAACTTTTATGATGAGCTGAAGAACAGTTTTGCTTTCACCTTTCTAGTTGGATGCCCTCAAGGTGAAACAAGAAGCTTACTATTCTACTATTTTAATGTAAGCAAAGCAGGCAAGATCCAAAATGCAGATACACTTGTCTTTAAACAATAATAACAAAAGAACATGCGAAAACTAGGCCTGTTCTTTGCATATGGTTTACTCAGTTATCTTAATGTTGATGATTTGACATGATGCAGGATTGCTCGGTTCTTCAAAGCTCATCCTGGAGTTTCATATCAACAGATTCAAACACTCGAACCTGCTCAGGAACAGACATATCTCACTTAAACAAAATTACCCTGTTAAGAAAGAAAAAAAAACTGCATATGCTGGTTAGGTTTGCATGTCAGATGGTTTGAACTGATTTTAGTTGGTCCTTAGTTGATAATGAGCTGGTTTAAACTGGTCCTAAAATGGTTATAATCTGGTTATGAGAGGGCCAAAAGCAGGACCTAGTTGCTTAGGACCAGTATTTGACCATCTTTAACTAGCTCATGGCCAACTAAGGACCAGCTTAAACTAGCTGCCATGCTTCAAGAATATTTGTTTGTGCAGTCTTCACTGTATATCAGGACACATCAGGTCAATAGGTGTGTTGTACATGGCAAAACAAGCCATATAGTTTGATATGCCAAAGAACAGTTTTGCTTTCAGATGGCTGTGTAACGATTAATCCAACTGAAGCGGTGAGTTGTGATGAATCCAAGTGCAGTTTTATTTATAATCCAAAACGTGAAATCCAAACAAACAATAATCAATGACTTGATGACTTGACTTGACATGAACAAACTTAACTAGGCATGAACAGACTTGGCAATAGCAGACTTGACTCAAAAACAAATTGGTATGAAACAGAAACAGAAACAAGAACAGAAACAGATGCACAAACTCACCAACAGCAGGTTTACACTTCAATACACAACAAGGAACAATGGAAACGTGAGGCCTATTTATACCAAACAATGAGGAGTACATGACACAAACCAACCAATGAGCAAACAAGAGGGCAAGGGAAGCAAGTCACAAACAGCTTGAAACAAATCTACAAAATATGAGAACAAAAGACATGAAAACAAGAACATGAACAAAAAGGTAATGGTAAAGCAATAAATAATAATAATTAAAGCTGCAAGCGGCAATGAAAGGGCCCTTGCACCCGGGCTCACTGCCGACCAGTGGCTTTAGGAAAACAGCAAACGGTGGGCCATATGCTTTTATTATAGTAAATGTAAGAGAAATATGTCAAAGCCATTTAAATGTGCAAAACCTCCAGCTGTGGCGCTATGCCTGTAACTGAATATTGGCCTTTAGGTGTCTTCAGGCCAGGACTCCAGGACTTTTTTGTAGGTATTGGTGTGTTACATATGTCTACCAATTTTCATACATGTACGTGAAATGTAGTGGGAGGGGCACTTCAGTGAAAGTTTATAGGTGAATTTAATATAGTTAATCTATATCACTCAAAGAGTACCGCTGGCTTGGGTTTGTAACCGAAAGGTTGCGGGTTCGAATCCTAGGTCCGGCAGGGAGTGAAAGTGGGGGGAGCAAATAACCAGCGCTCTCTCCACCCACAATACCACAACTGAGGTGAGACCCTTGAGCAAGGCACTGATCCCCCAACTGATCCCTGGGTGCCCCAGCGATAGCAATATGACTCCCCATACTCCGGGTGTGTGTTCACGGTGTGTGTGTGTGTTAGTGTGTGTGTGTATACTTGTTTTTGCTACATTGTGGGGACCAAATGTCCCCACAAGGATAGTAAAACCTGAATTTTTTGACATTGTGGGGACTGGCCTGTGGTCCCCACAATGTTAAAAAATGATTAAAAATAGTAAATGATGTTTATCTGAAAGTGTAATGATACAAACATGTTTTCTGTGAGGGCTAGGTTTAGGGTTAGGGTTGGGTTAGGGGATAGACAACATCGTTTGGTCAGTATAAAATCTGTAGAAGTCTATGGAAAGTCCCCACAATTCACAAAAACAAATGTGTGTGTGTGTGTGTGTGTGTGTGCGCGCACATGTTTGTTTACTACTTACTATTGTGCGTATGCACTTGGATGGGTTAAATGCAGAGCACAAATTCTGAGTATGGGTCACCATACTTGGCCACATGTATGGTGACATTTCCTTTCCTTTCCTTTTCTGCAGATATCAGCATGAGAACGCATTTAATAATCATTTTAAACATAATATAAGTTCAGTAAAGCAATAAGTGACTTACATTTTAGACATAATATTGCTTGTTTTGCTCAATCTTGCCAACGACAATAGTTCCAAACAAAGATCACACTGTTTTGCATCACTGAGCAATGGACGTTGTTTATTGATTGAATCAGCTTTTTGAGCCAATCGTTGATAAAATGATTCATTTATTAACACAGTCAAATGCTTTGTTCTGAATAAATCAGCCATTTGAATCTCAATGACTCACTCACCTAGTGACAATTTTAGTTTCACATTTCAACATTTTTTCATGTCTACGTTCAAGACATTATTCACCGTTTTGTTAAAAACAAAACATTAGGCATATTTATGCATCTGTAACTGCAATTTAAATGCATCCATGCTCCCATGAGATACACTTTTCTTCTGAAGTACAATCAATATCACATACTTTTAAGACTTTTACTCAAGTAATATTCTAAACGGTGACTTCAAATTAATGTTCACCTTTTATTTGTATGTAGCCTACATACAAACAAGAAATGTGAAATCACCATGAAATAAACATAAGACTCAGACTCAAATTATTTATATTAATATATTTAACTAAACTACAGTATAACAGAAGAAACCGCAATCTCCGCGCACAAGACACAGGCATCTGTGTCCGACCAGCCAGATGTGAAAAGGACACCCCCTGTACCTGAGCGGACGGCTGGCGAACTGAATCCCGTCGCTTAGTCGAACCATCCAGATCAACCAACGAGACGAGCTGGGAAACGCTAAACAGGCCCCCAGCCTGCATGCAAGTGGGATCAACGGAGTGGTCACGGAAGTACATGCAGTGGGGGCAGCTGAGGGGGGGTGGGAGGTGACTCAACCTGGGAAGCAAAGCATCCTGGGGTAGAGTCAAGTTGCCAGGAGCAGCACTTGCCTTCTCCTCCCAATCCCACAGTGGTGGCGAATCCTTGCCCAAGTCCAGATCTGAGTCACTAACAAACTAAACTTGGCATGTAAGACTCCAAGATAGAGGAAATTGCTCTTTTTGTGAGTAGGTGGTGGCAGGGAAGACACAAGCCCCCGGCCCTCCCCGAAGAGCAATCCCTCCTATCTCTGAGTCGCCTGTCTCAGGGTCGCTTTGTCTTGGTGGGACCCTGAGGAGCGGGCTGCGCTGCTCTCCTACAGCCAGCTTGATGCACCTGTTGAGGGGTTCCCTCTTTAGGAGTTGATGGGTGTGGAGCAGGTGTAGAGGCCGCAGGGGGGCGCCCTCGGTGACAAGCAGATGAAGGCCTGGCCACCGGCAGCTTGTTGGAATCGCTCTGGGGCAAAATGTGTTTTACAACCTCCATCTGCTTTTGTACTGCCTAGAAATGTTGGGCAACATCCTTGACAGTGTCTCTGAAGAGGCGGCCTGGGAGATGGGTGAGTCAAGAAAGCAGACTTTGTTGACGTCACCCATCTGCGCCAGGTTCAGCCAGAGATGGCGCTCCTGGACTAGCATGGTAGACATCACCTGACAGAGGGACCGCGTCGTGACCTTAGTCGCCCGGAGAGCAAAGACAGTCGCTGTGCGCAGTTCCTGCATCAACCAGACCTACCCTCGTGCAGCCATTTCAACACTTGGGCCTGGTGGACCTGCAGGATGGCTATGGTGTGCGGCATGGAGACAGCCTGGCCCATGGTGCTGTAAGCCTTGGCAGTGAAAGCTGACGACAGTTCTAACCCAATACTAACCCAAGTTTTATGCTATCATTTGTCACATGAGCACTGAAATATAGTAGTCAACATTTGAAGTGGATCAAAACCTTTCATTAAATTTGTCTTAAAACCAAAAAGAATACCTGTTCTTGTCTTAGGACAACTTTGCTAAACCTTTTTTGATCCACTTCAAATGTTGACTACTGTAGTTGTGGTATGTCATGCATAATGTAAATAAGCAGGAAGTCATTATTAATGAATGCTTTTGCTCAGTATTTGCAGTGATTGTTCAGAAAGTACCAATTTCAAACAAAGTGTTTTGTAAATTAAGAGTTTTATTAATGTATGAAACATGAAAGATATAATACATTACACGTATTACTAAATTTAAGCACAAGTTTTTTTGTTTTTTTCACCCAAGACTGAATATATTCTCTGGTTTTACCTTTAACACAAGTAATCAATTAAATCTTACAATACAGCTTAAATGTTTCACTGTGTGTGGTGAAAGTCACTGTTTAAGTGTTGAGTCAAATTTATAGATTTTAAGATGTAATCAGAAGTTACAAACTTAAAGTTACAAATAGGACAGCATAATTATCTAGATCAGAATTTAGCTTTTAATAATCATTTTTCATTTATTTTGATTCATTTTGTTTCATCTTGTAAAATCATTTTTGTTGGTATGAGTTATTAATTCCTCAATGGACATTTTAAGACTTTTTGATTTTCCTGAGAAGTAGTCAATAACAGCACCAAAGTATTCCATTAATTTTTTCCAGAATTTTTCCCATGGCCACATTTGTGCCCACTTGTACATCTCATTCGTGTAGAATCCATTCCGCTCTATCATTCTGTCAATCTTCAGCAGTAGATCATTGACCTGCTCTCTGTCATTCAGCCCTCTGTTGTTGAGCACATGATACCCCTGACATCTGTCTATGACTCTTCTGATAACATCATTTTCATCTATCTCTGACTGCATATTCATTTGGACACATTCATCGCCATACGTGAAGAGAATTATTACATGCTTCAACACATCTTTACCAAAAACCTTTTGCACTCGTTTCAATATCTCTTCCTCCTGCTCTGTGAACCTTCCATATGGCACAACGAATAAAAACGCATGAACAGCTTTTCCAGAGAGACACACACTCTTTGCAAACTGCTCTGATAACTGCTCTTTGGGAAGGTTAGGACTGAAAAACCCAGGAGTGTCGATGACAGACACAGATCTACCATTAACCACTCTTGTCTCACATTCAGAAATCTTGGTTACAGGGGTTAGCCGTCTTCCACATCTGAATGCATCTTCTTCTCCCAGGATGGTATTTCCTGTTGAACTTTTCCCAACTCCAGTTTTTCCCAGGAGGACAATCTTAATATCACCATTAAGGGAAATATTCTGCAGTGGCACTTCTACATCTTTAACAAAAGAGAGTTCAGGGAAGAAAGGAAAAACTCTGTGTTTAAAACAACAAGCTGCAGATCATGTACATGTGTGTGTCTGTGGTCAATATATGATTTAAAGTATGCTTCTTTTTGGTCAATATTACCTGCATCATTTGAAGGCTGACTGGAGACACCAGATCCTCTGTGACGCACATTACTAGCCTATGAGATCATTAGATTATCAGAAACAGTAAATTAGTATTAAATAATTACAGTCTTTTGTTTCATTTAAAACAAACAAATAAAACAGCAAGAATGTCTAAGACTTTAAATGATTAAATGTCTTTAATGTTTAATGATGTTTTTATATCTACCTGTCACGAATCTGGTCGGTGCTCTGCGGTCCGCTCACCACCAGAGGTCGCTCTCACCCCATCATTACATTCAGACTGTTGCTTTGCACCCCGGACTACTATTCCCATCACCCATCGCACCCATTACGTTGCCTCCGGTAGCCAATCAGGCTCACTATAAAAACCCTGGACTTTCCCCATGAAAATCACGGTTTGTTAGATTATTGTTTGTATTCCATAGTTAGCGTTTCTTAGTTCCTGGTTTTTGTTCTCCTGCCTGGTTTTCTCGTTTTTGACTGTCTAGCCGCCTGCCTTTGGATTTTCGCCTGTCTGACTATTCTCTCGGATCTCCCTTCACGGACGTTGTTCGCTCCCGATTGGACTTACGCCTGATTCACGGATTCCGATTGTGCTTAGCCTACGATATCCCTATCTGCTATGGTGTTTGACCCTGCCCGCTCGACCATGTATCTGTCTCGTCCCTTCAATAAAAGCTCGCATGTGGATCCGCTCGTCTCTCGTCAATCACTCCGTGTTACAGAACAAACCGTCACAACAGGATCCAGCAACTTCACCCCCGGACATTCAGATACAGACACTGACAGGATTCTATGCCGGATAAAGCAAGGACAACGTTCACTCGAGCAGTACACCCGTGAGTTCTTAGTTTTTGCAAATTATTCCACCCAACCGGACTGTATTATAATTGAGATTTTTTGCGACGGTGCAAACGAGCACTTAAGGGCTAGACTCAGACGCGAGGGTCCGCGCTCATCTCTGGCTGCCTTCTTGAACTTTGCTTTATTGTGTGTGGGCTCGCCGTGTACTGTGAGGGTCGCGAGGAAGGAACGCGACAACGCAGACAAAGCAGCCGCGCACCCCTCTCGCAGATTGGCGGTAACGCCGGATCACGACGCCGCAAACAGGTTTTCCGCCTGGATCGCTCGTGAAATGGCGGCCGTGACGGAGCGTGCTCAAGCTATGGCGGCGTCAGCAGAGCCTGCGCACAAGATGGCGGCCGCGCCGGAACGCGTTAACGCGGTAGCGGCGACAACGGTGCCCGTTCACAAAATGGCGGCCGCGTCGGAGCGCGTCCACACAATGGCGGCGACGGCGGAGCCCGTTCACAAGATGGCGGCGAGAACAGAGCTCCGTCATGTCACAGCCGCCATACAAGAGCCATTTAAAGCTACAGCTGCATTTCCCGAGTCAAGTCAAGTCTCCAAGTCAAGTCAGATTGCAACTGTGTTTCCTGTGTCAAATCAAGCCAGAACTGCTGTTCCTGTGTTAAGTCAAGTTACTGCCACGCCAGAGCCACTGCACAAGATGGCTGCCACGCCAGGGCCACTGCACAAGATGGCTGCCACGCCAGAGCCACTGCACAAGATGGCTGCCACGCCAGAGTCACTGCACAAGATGGCCGCCATCTCCAAGCCACTCCACAAGATGGCTGCCATTCCAGAACCTGTGGTCATTACCCGGACGCCACCTGTGGTCATGATGGCCGGTAGTACGTGCTGGATTAATGACAATTAGACGGCTAAATTGAAGCTCCTTCGTAATACCGGCGAAGCTACCCTGAGTCAAGTCAGAGACTGAGTCAAATGGTCGCAGCCGAGTTGCCCGCAAGTCAAACCAATTTTAGTAGCCAAGTCACGCCTGTTCATCCGCGAGGCAAGTCGCGTTACGCTGTAGGTCGTCCACAAGGCCAAGTCCGCGTTGTCGCAGATCCCTGAGCCAAGTCCGCGTTACGGCTATGCGTCCCTAAGGCAAGTCCGCGTTACGGCTGTAAGGTCCCTGAAGGCCAAAGTCACGTTACTGGCTGTTGTTCCTGAAGCAGAAGCCAGACTCAGCAGATCACCATTGAGTCAAGCATAGTTGTCGAATCCCTGTCATAATGCAGTTTCGAAGCGTCCAGTCAAGCTTCGAAGCGTCCAGTCAAGCTTATTCCAGCAAGCGTCCGGCGGGTGCCTCGTCAAGCAATGTCAGGGCGATCTCAAAGAGTCAGACTCAAACCCGCGTCCATGGCGGCCAGACTCAAGCCGTCAGCGGCCCAGACTCGAAGCCCGCGTCCATACAGCGGCCCAGACTCAAATGCGTCCGCCTGGCTGACCAGACTCAAGCCACGTCCCGCCTGACGGCCCAGACTCAAGCCACGTCCCGCCTGACGGCCCAGACTCAAGCCACGTCCCGCCTGACCGCCCAGACTCAAGCCACGTCTCGTCTGACCACCCAGAGCTTTACCATGCCCCGTCTGATGGCCCAGAGCCAGGTCATGCCCAGTCCAACGACCCCAAGTCAAGTCACATCTCGTCTGACATCCCAAGACCATGGCCTATCGGGATAGCCAGCGCACTGGACCCACCACAACCTCCCGCTGCTGCTCTTCCTTTAATGGCGGTTGCCATCTGGTGTGTGTGGGCTGCACACTGTGCTCCAGAGGTCCCGTCTGACCACGAGACAGACCCAGAGGCCTCACCGGTGGGAGAAGCCGCGCCTATGCCTCCTGAGGTGTCAGCTTCGGCTGTGGATCCTCCCATGGAGGCGGCGTCCCTCTACAGACTCTCTGCTTCTCCCCAAATTCTTTCTACCTCTTCTGTCTCTGCCGTTTCCAGATCCCAGGCCATAACGCAGTTTCCTGCTCCGCCCCAGCTCCCGCCTGGTCACAAGCCTGCTCCAGAGCGCCCGCCTAGTCACAAGCCAGCTCCAGAGTTTTCGCCTGGTCACAAGCCTGTTCCAGAGTGCCACTTGGTCGGAGAAGCTGCGCCAATACCTCCAGAGGTGTCAGCCATGGCTGTGGATCCTCCCTTGGAGGTGGCGTCCCCCTACAAGCTCTCTGCCTCTCTCCCTTCTCTGTTTGTCTCCTCTGTCTCTGCTTTCCCCAGGTCCCAGATCGTAAAGCGGGGTCCTGTTCCGCCCCGGAGGGCCGCTCCGCCTTTTCCCCCTATTCTGTCTGCCTCCTCTGTCCCTGCTTTCCCCAGGTCCCAGACCGTGACGCGGATTCCTGTTTCGCCCCAGAGGGCTGCTCCGCTTCCTGTTCCGCCTCGGAGGGCTCATGCTCTGCCTCCGGCCCTGCCCTGGAGGGCTCCTGCTCCGCCTCCGGCCCCGCCTTGGAGGGCTCCTGCGTCTCCTGCTCCGCCTCCGGCCCCGCCCTGGAGGGTATCTGCTCTGTCGGTCCTGCCTCAATCACCGGGCCCTCCACATGGACCTGGCCCTCCAACCCTCGCCCTGTCTCCCTCCCTCCCCACCGCTCCCCTGGACCGTTGTTTCCTTCGAGCGTCTGGAAGCCGCTCCTTGGGGGGGGGCTATGTCACGAATCTGGTCGGTGCTCTGCGGTCCGCTCACCACCAGAGGTCGCTCTCACCCCATCATTACATTCAGACTGTTGCTTTGCACCCCGGACTACTATTCCCATCACCCATCGCACCCATTACGTTGCCTCCGGTAGCCAATCAGGCTCACTATAAAAACCCTGGACTTTCCCCATGAAAATCACGGTTTGTTAGATTATTGTTTGTATTCCATAGTTAGCGTTTCTTAGTTCCTGGTTTTTGTTCTCCTGCCTGGTTTTCTCGTTTTTGACTGTCTAGCCGCCTGCCTTTGGATTTTCGCCTGTCTGACTATTCTCTCGGATCTCCCTTCACGGACGTTGTTCGCTCCCGATTGGACTTACGCCTGATTCACGGATTCCGATTGTGCTTAGCCTACGATATCCCTATCTGCTATGGTGTTTGACCCTGCCCGCTCGACCATGTATCTGTCTCGTCCCTTCAATAAAAGCTCGCATGTGGATCCGCTCGTCTCTCGTCAATCACTCCGTGTTACACTACCATTGTCTTCTGTTCTGTTCTTATCCAAACTAAATACCTGTAAAAGAAAATAATCGTTATAATTTTGCATAAATGCAACAAAAAAATCCCTGGACAGTAAAACTTTTAAGCTGATTTTATCATATTTTGATTTTATCTAGATAGACTAAATACCTGACGCCATCATTCCACCTTTCAGGAAATGTCAGATACTGAACTATTACAATATTTGCATATCAGTAGGCATTATGCTTGAAGCTGGGTACATAGAGATTACTTTGGTGAAAATTAAGTGAAATTATGTAGCTGAAGTGATTTACAAAATAAATCACATTAAAACAGATTTAGAGCAATCTTAAAGTAATAAATGCATTTTATTTTATCAACAGAAAAGTCTATGATCATGATTTATGAGTTTTTAATGAGTTATGAAAAACTCATTGTTTAGATGTGACAGATTTCAGTTCACGATTACATGAAATTCCCCTCATTCAGATCCACTGTTTTGTTAAAATGCACGTATCACACTCTTTGTTATTTGTAACAAATCACACAAAGATAATGTCAAACAAACATGTTAAATCTGATTTTAGTATATGAAGGTATTATAAATTAGTTGCCATCCTCGTATCTTGTAATAAAAATACTCACTGCAATGCTGATCTTCAGACGACTGAACGGTTGTCAGTCTAGTTTCACTCTTTCAACAATTTTGCATTTATAAGCTCTTAAATGTCACCGGTTCTGCCCACCAGAGGAGGAAGCTCTGTGGAAATGTACTGCAAAGCAGAAAACAAGAATGGTCTTTATTAATTAAGACTTGATAATTACCTTCATATAAAAAAATAAAAATAAAAATCATCTATACTAAACAACTGCATCCGTATCAATTTAATTTTAGGCTGTGCTGTAACTAGGGATGTAATCATGAAATCATGATAAAATTCCACACAGTTAGTTTTACGGTTTCATATTTCAATTATCTTTAAAACCGCAATTGATGACTGTGATTTGAACAACTGATGATAAATAAATATTGTACAGCATAACGCAGTTTTAGGTAACAGTCTCATTTGCGCACGGCACGCAGAGTAGTTTCGTTTTGTGTGAAAATACAGCGGATGTTTTAAAAGAGTGCTAGGGGCATAGAATTCGCGCAAAAACACGAGACAGTCTCCGTTCGTTTTAAGCAATAAGAAATGCATTGCAGCTTTTATAACTTTATTCTCATTTTCATAGTTCATATGAAGCCGTTTTTGGCGTTATTTTAATGGTAAATGTCAAGCGTTATCGCATGAGAGGGTGCCAGAATGAATCTTGCAGCTGGCTTCCTGCATTATCACTAAAGTATATATATTGAACTCTCTGCCAGATATTACTGTGAGTCTTCCTGTTTGTGCTTTCTCTCTCCCTCCTATCTACTGTACTCCCCCTCCCTATACCTCTTTGTTTTTAAAGTATATATATAGTCTGAATAACAGGATGAATTTAGGAAGAGGTTATTGTACACCCAGATCTAAATCTGATATTTCATTATAGGCACAATAAGGTCTTTGTTTTGTATGACGCATATATGTAAACCACCCACCTTAATCTTAATGTGGGAGAATAAACTTGAAAGAAGATTGTGAACATACAATTGGCTTCATGTTCATAATTCTTTCCATGGGCCCATGCAAGGACTGAGAATAGTCGGACGGCAACGAAAGATAAAGAGCTGTGATATTTATGAACAGTGATATTTAGTATTTGCCTGTGTTTTTAAGTCTTGTCCAGTAGCTACTTGAAAGCCGACGGCTTTATGCGCGCACACACTCAAAGCGCGCTCACAGAACGCGCCTCTCAGTCAGTGTGTGAATACAGAGTTCTCTTTCGCTTTTAAGAGGTTCTGTTATTGCTACACACATGCTCGTCTTAGAGATTATTCGTGTGAATTAAGTCGGTTTTGTCTTTTGTAAACCTGAACAGTTGGGAGAAACACTGATGCGTCAAAATATTTGATCTGTGCGTCAGATCTTAAAGCGACAGCAGCGTAAACCTGCAGCCGCAGACCGCGTCAGACAATAATCAAACAACAAAAGAAAAAGAAAATCACTCACTTTCCTTGACTGAGTCACTTAACTTTAATAAGAATCATATTTATACAGTGAAAATTTTGCAGTGTTTTATTTTAACATTTATTACTTCAAGAAATGTCTGTAGTGGTCTATTTCTGTAATAGCCTTTAGATAAACCTACCTAAAGGTTCTATTTTTAAAATATATATATATTATTTGATTTGTATTTTTTTTATTAATATATTTATTTATCCTTTTGTTTGTAAGTAATAGGCTTTAACAGGTAAATGTCACACCCCTGTGGACTGTTTTGTTGGTTTCGCCCTCTTGTGCCCCTATTTGGTCTGTCCTGTTCCGTTTCTTGTTATGTCCTCATTGGTTAATTACTTATACCTGTCTGTGTCTCATTAGCTGCCCTTTTTAAGTTTGATTCATTTCCTTTGTCCGTGGTCTGATCTTAATGTTAGTTAATGTTATGTTGGAGTGTGTTCCCCTGCTGTTCCTATCTGTATACCTTTGTTGGCTTTATCATTAACAGCCCGTTTGTTATTTCCTCATCCTTTGCTCCTTCTGTGTCCTCTCTACACTCAACCTGACAGTAAATAGTTTTACTTACATTAGTTGATTAGTTTTGCTGTATTCAAATTATTTTTTTAAACATGGTGGCAGTTTCTAGCTTCAAAGAAAAATAATTTTTCAAGAAAAAATAAAAAAAAAGGTCATATAAAACCTAAAACACACACAGTCACAATCAGAAATAAAAGAGGTGCATTTTCTGCTCTTAAGGTCCCATTCACCAAGATACCTACTCCTTAACCCCCACCCCTGAATTTTTACAGTTACTATATCAATGAACAAAGTCAAGTCCCACCCTATAATTTATCACATTCTAAAACCTCTGAAATATGTCACAAGACATAGGTCAGCCATAACTTCTGTTACATGACTTTAAGTTTGCTAAGCAGAGCATGGACACTAATAAGATAAATAAAAAATCAAAATGGCAAGATCCACTAAAGGTTTGCTTTTCTTACATTTCAACTGACATCACGTTTTTCTAGTGGTAAAGGTTAAAAACAGGGGTGCCCAAACTCGGTCCTGGTTCTTGGTTTAGCTCCAGCTTGCCTCAACACACACGCCAGGGGGTTTCTAGTATGCCTAGTAAGGGCTCGATTAGCTGGTTCAGTTGTGTCTGATTGGGGCTGAAGCTAAAATCTGTAGGACACCGGCCCTCCAGGACCAAGTTTGGGCACCCCTGGGTTAAAACAATGTTAAGATACTGACAAACAGTAGTGTTTCTTTGGACTTAACTTGGACTCTGCCCTTTGGGATTTGGACTTGAGTCCAACTCTGCCCATTTTGGACTCAGACTCGACTTAGGTCTACTTGAACCCAACACTAGTCAGTCTTGTTGTCGTTTAAAATCTGGACATCACTGGTAGGCTACTGTTGTTGTTTTATGCAAACAAAAAGTCATTTTATTAGTTGTTTGTTGATTTTAAAAATAAAACTTTGTGAAGTGATTTATGTGTCAGTACTTTTTGAACATTTCCAGTGGATTTTAACAATAACGTGATAATACTGATAACCGTGATGATTTTGGTCACTATAATCGTGATAAGAAATTTTCATACCGTTACATCCCTACATACGACTTTCTATTACAAAACATGTCTTAGTAAATTTAAATCAATGTATTGTTTTCTGTGAAAAAGTAAAGCCCTATTCGGACGGGACTAGTTTTACAGGGGGTTGTTAGAGAAATTTATGTTTCACAGATGTACTTCGCAATTTTAATACGGTCTGAATCTGCCACGTCTGTGTTTTTATCACACAACCTCTGTAATAATTCCAGAGCAACCTACCTACTGTCACGGATTGGCCAGGCTCTAACCTCAGTCACACCCAGCGATCACAATCACCGGAGTACTAATCATGTCTCACCTGCATCTCATTACCAGCACCCTTTATATGCACACACCACACCACAGTCATTGTCCGGGCTCGTCCTTACGATGCGGACACATAGTGCTTCTCTCTACGAGTTCACTACCTAATACTTACCTGCTGTTACTTACCTGTACCTCTTGTGTTTTAGTCCTGTCGTCCTTGTCTCCCAGTCCAGTCAGCGGTGTGTGTGTGTGCTCAGCTGCCTACTCCAACCAGGATCATCTGCAAAGGAAAAGATCGTTCATCATCAACGCTGTATCCAATCCATTCAGATCCATATCTTCATCAGCTCACTCACCTGTCAAGTCTCTTCCGTCTTCATATTTCATCTGTCAAATTCAATAAACTGTTAACATTTACTTAATTGGTTGTCCGTCTGCTTCGGTGACAGAAGCCCGGACCTAAAAAGATACATTGCAGCATGAGCACAGATGATCCCTTTCAAGAACTGGTTGATTCACTTCGACGGGTTCTTCTACGTCCCACCGCCACCACATCACCTCCGACAGTCGGCGAATCATTGCCCTCACCTAGCGCTCCTTCATTTTCGGTACCGTCTAGTCCCATGGCCCGACCAGCGCCCTACTTTGGCTAGGCGGAGGAGTGCAACGGATTCCTGTTACAATGCTCTCTAATCTTCACCATGCAGCCAATGCAATATCCCACCGATCAATCTAAAATTGCCTTCATCATTTCTCTACTCACAGGTCCAGCATTGCGATGGGCAGAAACTATCTGGCTCCAAGCCGGGCCAGCTACTCGATCCATCCAGACTTTCATCGCTCATTTTAAAGAGGTCTTCGGTCAGTCTGATACGGCCATTTCAGCGGGAGAACAACTCTACCATCTCAAACAAGGTACCATGTCAATTCACGAATATTCCCTGAAATTCAGAACCTTGGCCGCTGCGAGTGGATGGAATGAGCGATCACTATTAACCACCTACCGGCTAGGCTTGGAGCCCAAACTTTGCTTGCAACTGGCTGCACATGACGATCATCAAGGGTTAGAGAGATTCATCCAGCATTCCATTCGTTGTTCAGATCGCATGTCATCCTATCTCTCCGAATATTTTACACTCCTCCGTCCGCCAGAACAGGTGTCCCCTCTAGAACCAGCCATCGAACCCATGATTCTCGACTCTGGTAAACTGTCATCTACTGAGTGGCAAAGGAGGCTGACCCGGTGTCTCTGCTTGTACTGTGGGGCTAGTGGACATATGAGACTGAACTGTCCATCACGACCAAAGAGAGCTTGGGTGAGTGTCATTCAGTCAGACACAGAAAAATTAACCCCACTGACCACTAATGTAATGGTGACTACTGCTACAATTTCTGTTTCAGTCACAGCCCTCGTCGACTCCGGGTCAGCTGGCAACTTCATCTCGGGAACCCTTTGCCGCCAGCTCCAGCTCCGCACCTTTGCCACGGCAAACAAGTACAAGATTCACTCAATAACTGGAGAACTACTTTTTTTGGAAGCAAGTACAACGCCAATGTGATGTCATTCAACTTCAACTCGGACTACTTCAAAAGGAGAAGATTCAACTGCTGGTTCTGGAGAGCGCTGCTGTTGACATCATCCTAGGGCGTCCGTGGCTGGCGAAGCATGATCCCATCATCTCTTGGGGCTCAGGAGAAGTATTGAAATGGGGAAAGGATTGCACCACAACTTGCTTCCCAGACCTCCCTCAACCTGTCAAGAAGACCTTTCCTGTCTATGTCACGTCTATCGAAAGTCCTGTGAGTAACCAGTCTGTCAAGATTCCTGCCATATATTCTGACTTCGAAGACGTATTCTGCCCCAAGAGAGCTTCCCAGCTACCACCTCATTGGCCATGGGACTGCGCGATTGACCTCGTTCCTAATGCCTCGTTGCCCAAAGGGAAGATTTACCCGTTGTCGCTTCCTGAGAGCAAGGCCATGGAGGAGTACATCCGGGAGGATCTGAGTCAGGGGTATATTCGTCCATCCACATCTCCAGCAGCTTCCAGTTTCTTCTTCGTCTCCAAGAAGGATGGAGGGCTGCGTCCTTGTATAGACTACCGTGTTCTTAATCATCAAACCATCAAGTTTCGTTATCCCTTGCCTCTCGTCCCAGCGACCCTGAAACAACTCCGTTCTGCACAGATTTTCACCAAATTGGACCTCCGCAGCGCATACAACCTGATCAGAATACGCGAAGGGGATGAATGGAAGACTGCCTTCGTGACCCCTACTGGCCATTATGAGTATCGCGTTATGCGATATGGTTTAGTAAACCCCCCTCAGTATTTCAAAATTTCATTCATGAGGTCCTCCGGGAATTCCTTCACCACTTCGTCGTCGTCTACATTGATGATATTTTGATATACTCAAGGAGTGAGGCCGAACATCGCCATCACGTTGCGGAGGTCCTGCAGAAGTTACGAGAGCACCAGTTATATTTGAAGGCCGAAAAATGCTCATTTCATCAAACGTCAGTTCAGTTCCTGGGATACGTCATTGATCGCCATGGAGTTCGCATGGACGAGGGGAAGGTGGATGCAGTTGTTTCCTGGCCCAAACTTAACACTATTAAAGAGCTTCAAAGATTTCTGGGATTTGCAAATTTCTACCGTCGGTTCGTAGAAGGCTTCAGTCTCATCACAAGTTCACTCACCAACCTCCTTAAAGGACATCCTAAAACCCTCAACTGGACCACCGACGCCAATACCGCCTTTGAAACGCTAAAGAAAGCCGTTTCCCAAGCTCCACTCCTGACTCATCCTGACCCAGATCTCCCTTTCGTGGTTGAAGTGGACGCATCCACCACTGGTGTCGGAGCCGTCCTCTCACAACATCATGGAACTCCTCCACGACTCCATCCATGTGCCTACTTCTCCAGGAAGCTCAGCCCAGCGGAGAAGAATTATGATATTGGTAACAGAGAGTTACTGGCCATTAAACTCGCCTTAGAGGAGTGGCGACATTGGTTGGAGGGGGCCAACCACTCGTTTCAGGTAATCACAGACCATAAAAATCTGCAGTATCTTCGTGATGCGAAACGGCTCTGTCCCCGACAAGCCAGATGGGCCCTCTTTTTCACCAGGTTCAATTTCTCCATAACCTACCGTCCAGGATCCAAGAATGTCCGAGCAGATGCCTTCTCTCGTCTCGCTGAAGGTGAAACTAACACTGAAACTCCTTCTCCTATAATCCCTGACCATCTGATCATCAGTCCCATAGAATGGACGGAACCTCCAGCCGTTGCCACTCCTGAACCCAGAGCTCCGCCGGGCTGTCCTCCAGGACGCCAGTTCATTCCTCCATCTCAACGGGTAAACCTAATCCATACCACTCGTATATCCTTGGGCACGGGGCATCCAGGGGCCAATTATACTCTCTCGTTGCTATCCGACCACTTCTGCTGGCCTGACATGGCAAGGGATGTGAGGATGTATGTCCAGGGATGTAAGGAGTGTGCCATGTCCAAGAGTCCACGTCACCTTCCAGCAGGTAAACTCCATCCCTTGCCAGTACCAAACCGTCCCTGGTCACACCTAGGAGTAGATTTTATGACGGATCTCCCTGTGTCTAATGAGAATACTTGCATACTGGTCATAGTCGATCGTTTCTCTAAGTTCTGTCGCCTGATACCACTCAAGAAATTACCTACAGCCCTGGAGACAGCTGAGCATCTCTTCAATCATGTCTTCTGTTATTACGGAATCCCTGAAGACATCGTATCAGATAGAGGGCCTCAATTCATATCCCGAGTCTGGAAGGCGTTTTTTAAACTCCTAGGTGTGACCGTTAGCCTCTCGTCTGGATACCATCCTCAGACCAACGGACAGACTGAGAGGAAAATTCAAGAGGTGGGACGGTTCCTCCGGACATTCTGTCATGGTTACCAGAACTCCTGAAATCAGTTCTTGGGTTGGGCGGAACATGCTCAAAATTCACTGCGGCAACCTTCCACGGGACTCACACCATTCCAATGTGTTTTAGGTTTCCAGCCACCTCTCTTCCCGTGGAACGGCGAACCATCGGATGTCCCCGCAGTGGATCACTGGTTCCGGGAGAGCGAGAGAGTCTGGGACGCCGCTCACCATCATCTGCAGAGGGCAGTGAACAGGTCCAAAGCTGTCACTGATCGAAGAAGGATCCCCGGTCCCACCTTCACTCCTGGTCAGAAGGTTTGGCTCTCCACTCAAGACATCTGTTTACGCCTGCCCTCTAAGAAGCTAAGTCCCAGATTCATTGGTCCCTTTACCATCCTGGAACAGGTCAATCCTGTCACCTACAAACTTCAACTTCCACCTCAATATAGGATCCATCCCACCTTCCACGTTTCACTGTTAAAATCCTGTCACGAACCTCTGCTTCCCTCCACAGAGCCTGGCCATGAGGAGGAAATCCCTCCGTTGGTGCTAGAGGAAGGGTCCATATACTCCGTCAAAGAGATTCTGCAGTCCCGGCGTCGTGGTGGTCGTCTTGAGTACTTGGTCGACTGAGAGGGTTATGGACCAGAGGAAAGGTCATGGGTTCCACGTGATGACATCCTAGATCCTACTCTCATCTTGGAATTTCATGCAGATCATCCTGAATATGCGGCACCTCGAGGTAGAGGTAGACCACCTCGGCGCCGGAGGTCCCGGCCCTCAGGAGCGGGCCGTGGGGAGGGGGGTAATGTCACGGATTGGCCAGGCTCTAACCTCAGTCACACCCAGCGATCACAATCTGAGAGGGTACTAATCATGTCTCACCTGCATCTCATTACCAGCACCCTTTATATGCACACACCACACCACAGTCATTGTCCGGGCTCGTCCTTACGATGCGGACACAGTGCTTCTCTCTACGAGTTCACTACCTAATACTTACCTGCTGTTACTTACCTGTACCTCTTGTGTTTTAGTCCTGTCGTCCTTGTCTCCCAGTCCAGTCAGCGGTGTGTGTGTGTGCTCAGCTGCCTACTCCAACCAGGATCATCTGCAAAGGAAAAGATCGTTCATCATCAACGCTGTATCCAATCCATTCAGATCATATCTTCATCAGCTCACTCACCTGTCAAGTCTCCTCCGTCTTCATATTTCATCTGTCAAATTCAATAAACTGTTAACATTTACTTACCTGGTTGTCCGTCTGCTTCTGTGACACCTACTGTTTTTGGTAAACAGTGATCCTTTCAGAAAACGAATCCCGTCCACATGTGAATGTCTGTGATTGCCAACGGTATTTTTTTTTTTTTTCACAATGCGTTTCCTTGTGCGTTTTGGCCAATGTGAATTACCATAGATGCTCTTACTGTGTGCATTTTTGATATGTATAATAAATAAAAAATAACAATAAAATCAAGAGCCAGATCACGTTAACTGCTGTAATATCAGCATCAAGTAAGACTACTCACGTTCATTTCTGCACTCAACTTTACATAATTACATATGTACATTTATGAATATTAGAAATTAAACATGGTTTTACTACAAATAAATAAAAACAAAATAGCTAAACTAAAGTAACCACACATTAACCATTGTTTTGCTATACTAGCCATACAGCTTCACCATGGTATTGTAGTAAAACTGTGTTTATACTAAGGTAATTAATCGGTGTATACACAGTGCACACATGAGTGTGTGATCTCTGCAATGCTCGGATGTACAAAACAGACCCTCCCACCTCTGTAATAGACAGTCCCGTCAGAATTGATACATGACAACTGCAGACGTCAGGTGATAAGAAACCAAATCATAGCAGAAACTCACTACATCATTTCCCTATACTTTCAGCTGTGTTGTTCAGTAATCTCCATGATCCCACATAAAGAAACACCACTAAATTCTATAGCATACTACAATTATAGTAGTTTTCTGTTTGTATCAAAGTCATGTAAGATATGTTGTAATAATACAATAATTAGCCAGTATGAGTGTAAAAATATACTGCATCATATTATATTTTGTGTTATTAAAATAAAGCAACTTGTTGTAATTCATAATACTGTTGCCCAACACATCTACACTACAAACAAGACAAAACTATAATGCTATAAGAAACAGAAAAGATTAATTCATTGTTTACCTGGGTCTTTAGTCTATGATTAGCTCACCTCACCTCTTATCTGACAAGTTTTCAGGTTTGAGTCGTTCATTCATCACGTGACAGACCCATAAGATGAACGAACGACCCGAAGACTCGAAACAGGTGAACTAATTCCAGTACAGAACCTAATAGGATGTTGCGCATGCGCAAGACAACTCGTGCTTTCAGAGTCACATTAAAGATTAGTTCAAAATGAACAAATCGTTTAAGAACGACCCATCACTAATTCGTAGCATCGTGGACACGCATCCCAGAGCCTGTGCTACACAAGCTTTGGTGCTTAAAATGTATACAAATTTTTAATTTTTTGACAGATCGTTTCACTAGATAAGACCCTTCTTCCTCGGCTGGGACTGTTTAGAGCCCTTTGAAGCTGCATTTAAACTACATTTTGGAAATTCAAAATTGGGCCACCAATGAAGTCCATTACAGTTGTGTTCAAAATAATAGCAGTGTTTTTTAAAATGTGAGTAAAGCTCAAAATCCTTATAATATTTTTTATTTCCATTCATTGGGAACACTGGCCATTATATTTTACATCAAAACATGAAGAAAATCTATCAATATTTTAATTACTTTACAGAAAATGAAGGAAAAAATGATATTGGGCTGTTCAAAAAAATAGCAGTGTCTGCATTTTTCTTTACAAACTCAAATATTTACTCAATAAACTGAAAAAACGTCTCAGGTTACGTATGTAACCCTGGTTCCCTGAGAAGGGAACGAGACACTGCGTCCTCTAGGGGGCGCTAGGGGGAATGCCGTCTGCGTGACCCGTGTCTGAAGTCTACATACAAAAACATCAACAGAGTTGGCCGGCAACAGCCTATGACGTCACTTCCGGCACGACTCGTCGCTGCCGGTGCGTCAGGTAGAGCAGGATGGTCACTTCTTCGTCTGAAGCTTACATCCTGAAGCATGGCCACGAGCCTAGAGGACGCAGTGTCTCGTTCCCTTCTCAGGGAACCAGGGTTACATACGTAACCTGAGACGTTCCCTTTCAAGGAACTTGAACTGCGTCCTCTAGGGGGCACTAGGGGGAACGGTTATACCCACGCTGCCATGCTGAGGGGAGTGCCTGTCGAGGAGAGACAAGCACTAAGTACCAACTCCCTAGGACTTAAGGGAGTTGCCCCGGAGATAAAGTGACGGCTGTCAGTGACATATCCCCTACGGCCAGAGGCTGGGCTGCATACCCAAACTTACCTGCAAGGGTCGGGACAAGGTCACTGGGGGTTCAACCATCTCGAGAAAGGGTACGGGCAATAGCGCGTGAATCCCTACCATAAAGGATTTTAGAATGGACGCAAAACTCCAGTGCATTCCATACCACAGCGTGGATTTTAAAAAAGTGCCCAAAGGTTCACGTGTGCACTTACCATATACATGGATTTGAGAAAGCGCCCAAAGGTTCGTGTGGGCCTTACCATAAAAATGGATTTTAGACATACCGTTGAGAAACGGTGGAATAAGACGACCCTCAGGGTGAGGGGAGCACTGCCGGCTTAACAAGGCTCCAAGGGGAAGGCAGTAAGGGCGCATCTCAGCCGCCCAAACAGGCAATGCTCAAAGCAAAACCCTCAAAGAGAGGGGAGCAGAATATGCCAAACAGACAGTAGCCGCAGCTATCTGTCTATTAAACTGCCATAGAGCCGATTCACTCAACCACACAGGGAAGGCAGTGTATCGGCACAGGCTTCTACCCCCGACACAGGAGGAGCCACTGATCCCCCCAGGGGGGACGAGCTCAGAGACCCTTTCCGTAGAGAGGGGAGCATCATCGCGCCCTGTACAGGAGCCTTAGATGAGATCTGATCCTGGCGATCAGTTCCATTGGCCTAAGGGGGAGGCAGTAAGGGCGAACCTCAGTTAGCCGACAGGGCAGTGCTCAAGCAAACCCTCGAAGGGAGGGGAGCATTCTGCACCAAGCAGACAGCGGCCGCAGCCAGCTGTCTAATAATACTGCCAAAGACCTTATACATCTAACCACAAAGTGGCGTATCAGAACAGGCTTCTACTCCCGAAAGACGGGAGGGACACCTGATCCCCCCCAGGGGGTACGAGCTCTAGCAAACCCTTCCCGCAGAAAGGGGAGCCTTGTCGCACCCTGCCCAGGAAGAGATACAGGGACCAGATACGACGGGGAGCCACCTCTACAAAGCTGCACAGAAAGCAGTAACATCCCCAGCCCTCAGGCTGTTCTCCGGGTAACCTCTCAAGGGGGCATAAGCCTTTCCCACCCCACACAGACCTATGCTTACCACCTCGATGGAAGCATGGGCCCTGCTCTAACAAGGCCCGCAGAACCTTGGGAGCAAGGGCCGAGAATATAACAAAAGGCTCCTCGGAGCACTCGTAAGATGGTGAAACATAGCGTGATCAAGCCCGCTCCTCGGAGGGGCGACCCGCTAGATCACCACATTGCAAGGGAACAGGTCTGTGTAAAAGGCAGAAAACCCAGCAGCAGAAGGCCCCTCAGGGCGGGACGCAAATAGAGGGTCTCAACCAGGTGGCCTCAGGTCCATGTGTCTATCCCAAACGACCAGGAGCTCCCTGCGAAAAAGATTTCCGAAGAGCTTACCTGGAGGTAGGGCCGTAACCCTAGTTGTAGTGCTGTAGTGAGGACCTGAAAGCCAAAAGTGGCCATGATGTCTCCATGATGAAGGCAGATAAAGGACAAGCAGGCCACAACCATAGTCAGAGACCAGAGGGGGGTGCTCGAAGAGGACCTACTTAAAAAACAGAGAACAGAAAACACAAGAGACGGGTCTGAACATACAGCAAAAGGAGACTAGACACATGATAAAGGATCGTACTCACCCATCCGAGCCCTGTAAAGGAGGCCTAGAAAGAGATCCGGATCAGATATGACTGGGAGCCACCTCTATAAGACTGCACAGAGAGCAGTAGCGTCCCCAGCCCTCTGGCTGTGTTTCCACGCAGACCTGTGCTTACCATCTCAATGGAAAGCATAGGGCCCCGCTCTATCAATGCCCGCAGAACCTCGAGAACAAGGGCCACAATGTAGCCAAAGGTTCTTTGGAGCACCAGATAGTTCCCGCAGAAACGACTCTGACTCGTAAGATGGTGAAACATAGTGTAATCAAGCCCACTCCTCGGAGGGGCGACTCGCTAGATCACCAAATGGCATGAGAATAGGTCTGTATGATAAAGGTGGAAATCCAGAAAAAGAAGGCCCCTCAGGGCGGGATGCAGATAGAGGGTCTCAGCCAGGTGGCCTAGGTCCATGTGTCTATCCTAGGATGTCCAGGAGTTTCCTGCGAGAAAGACATCCGAAGAGCTTACCTGGAGGTAGGACCATAGCCCTAGATGCAGTGCTGTAGTGGGGACCTGAAAGTTTCCCAATCTATATGCCGAAGGCAGATCCAGGCAAGCAGACCATAACCATGGTCAAAGACCAGAGGGGGGTGCTCGAAGAGGACCTACCAAAGGAAACACACAAGACAGGTCCCAGAAATACAGTATGGTTAGACACATAATAAGGGATCGTACTCACCCACCGTGGTTCCCACGCCTGACTCCAGTTACCAGAAAGACCTTCTTGAGAAACTGCCAGACCATCATAGTGGGTCACCTACTTATAACCCTAACAGGGGAGATAACACCATCTAGGCAGGGGCTCAGGGAGACCACTGCTTAAAAACCCTATAAAGGTGAGCAATCACAGAGTAAACAGAAAAGGGAAATCAACCACGATTGACCTGACCACAAAGAATGGGCTGTCTACCTACATCCCAGGCAGGGGAGACAGCACTTACCTGGCTAAGAGCTCAAAGAGACCGCTACTTTGAAACCCTAGGAAGGGGAGCGATCACCGAGCTAACACCTGGCTATCCTCAGATAGACATCTCTATGAAAAGGGACAGGTTAACACACAGCTAGCCTCAGATAGCTGCACTTAACCACATAAATAATGCAAAAACTATAACCATCCTCAGATGGCTATACTATCCTCTTCATTTTCTGTCCATACCCTCGAGTATGGCAGAAAATTAACACCACAATCGCAACGCGCAGCATATGTTCAACCCCCTGGGGAGCTGAACACGCTCCACCCACGCGCCAGATTCCCCCGGGAATCAGGCGGAACAGAGCCGCCGCCGCGAATGCGTTGTTAATGCCTGAGAGGCAAACACACTCATGCAAATTCGGGTATAGACAAGACTCACCTCCCTCCTTTGCGAATGCATCGTGATGAGCACATCCAGTTCCCTCGCGAGCTGGACGCGCTGCTCCCGACCATACACACACAGCTCATGAGCTTCGTGCAAGCGGCTACGAGAGCACGCCAGTCCTCAGATGATCGCATTCAACTCCCTCGAGAGCTGAAAGCGCAGCTGGCTACCGCACACACGGCCCGCGAGCCTTGTATAAGCGGGTATGAGAGCGTGTCTGCCTCTCGCAACAAGCAATAAATGCGGTGATCTCGTTCAACTCCCTCGAGAGCCGATATTCGCTTAATCCTCACCATATAAGGACCGTATGATAGGTGCGGGTATCAGAGCGTGCTTGTTTCTCGCAAGAGACAAGCAAAGAGCGCAATAAACTCCACGGGAGCAAAGAGCACTTGCTCCTTACCACGCATCATCACACGCGAGCCGTAATTAAAACATTTGGTGAGAAACATGTACTCAATTCGAGCTTTGGTTACAGACAAAAGGTCTGTGAAGATGAAGAAGAGACCATCCTGCTCTACCGGTGTCCTTTTATACTGTGGTCGCGCCGGTAGTGACGCACCGGCAGCGACGAGTCGCGCCGGAAGTGACGTCATAGGCTGTCGCCGGCCAACTCTGTTGATGTTTTTGTATGTAGACTTCAGACACAGGTCACGCAGATGGCGTTCCCCCTAGCGCCCCCTAGAGGACGCAGTTCGAGTTCCTCGAAAGGGAACGTTAAGATTTAGCATTCCTGTGAATCACTAAACTAATATTTAGTTGTATAACCACTGTTTTTGAGAACTGCTTCACATCTGTGCTGCATGGAGTCGACCAACTTCTGGCACCTGTAAACAGGTATTCCAGCCCAGGATGATTTGACAACCTTCCACAATTCCTCTGCATTTCTTGGTTTTGTTTCAGAAACAGCATTTTTGATGTCACCCCACAAGTTTTCTATTGGATTAAGGTCCAGGGATTGGGCTGGCCACTCCATAACCTTAATTTTGTTAGTCTGGAATCAAGATGCTGCTTGCTTACTGGTGTGTTTGGGGTCGTTGTCTTGTTGAAACATCCATTTCGAGGGCACTTCCTCTTCAGCATAAGGCAGCATGACCTCTTCAAGTATTTTGATATAAGCAAATTGATCCATGATCCCTGGTATGCGATAAATAGGCCCGACACCATAGCAAGAGAAACAGCCCCATATCATGATGCTTGCACCACCATGCTTCACGGTCTTCAGAGTGTACTGTGGCTTGAATTCAGTGTTTGGGGGTTGTCTGACAAACTGTCTGCGGCCCTTGGACCCAAAAAGAAGGGTCCTTACTTTCATCAGTCCACAAAATGTTTCTCCGTTTCTCTTTAGGTCAGTCGATATGTTCTTTGGCAAGATGTATCCTCTTCAGCACGTCTTTTTTTTAAAAGTGGGACTTTGCGGGGGCTTCTTGCCGATAGATTAGCCTCACACAAGCGTCTTCTAATTGTCACGGTACTCATAGGTAACTTCAGACCATCTCTGATCTCCCTGGAGCTGATCATTGGCTGAGTCTTTGCCATTCTGGCTACTGTTCGATCCATTTGAATGGTAGTCTTCTGTTTTTTTCCACGTCTCTCTTGTTTGGCTTTCCATTTTAAAGCATTGGAGATCGTTTTAGCTGAGCAGCCTATCATTTTCTGCACTTCTTTATATGTTTTCCCCTCTCCGATCAACGTTTTAATTAACGCACGCTGTTCTTCTGAACAATGTCTGGCATGACCCATCTTTCTCAGAACTGCATGTACAACATGTGCTGGCTTCATCCTTAAATAAGGGCCACCTGAATGACACCTGTTTCTTCACATAATGAATGACCTCACTGATTGAACTCCACACTGCTATAATTTTGAACACACCCCTTTCACTTAATTATTCAATTACACAGACTCAGGAGCATTCATATCATTAATGTTGGGTCTGTTGGTTTTTCTGACTCTACTACACCTACTGGTAAATTATTTGCCATGTAATAATATGATTTATACCAAAAACAGTGATTGATCTGGTTAGTCATGTTGGACTGCTATTATTTTGAACACAACTGTATATGGAGAAAAATCATGAAATGTTTTCCTCAAAAACCATAATTTCTTTACGACTGAAGACAGAAAGACATGAACATCTTGGATGACAAGGGGGTGAGTGAATTATTTTTAGTTGTTGTTCTGGAAGTGTAGTATATACACTACCATTCAAAAGTTTGGGGTCATCCAGAAAATTTTGTGTTTTCCATGAAAAGTCACACTTTTATTTACCACGAGTTGTAAAATGAATAGAAAATATAGTAAAGACATTGACAAGGTTAGAAATAATGATATTTATTTGAAATAATAATTGTTTCCTTCAAACTTTGCTTTCGTCAAAGAATCCTCCATTTGCAGCAATTACAGCATTGTAGACCTTTGGCATTCTAGCTGTTAATTTGTTGAGGTAATCTGGAGAAATTTCACCCCACACTTCTAGAAGCCCCTCCCACAAGTTGGTTTGGCTGGATGGGCACTTCTTGCGTACCATACGGTCAAGCTGCTCCCACAACAGCTCAATGGGGTTTAGATCTGGTGACTGCGCTGGCCACTCCATTACAGATAGAATACCAGCTGCCTGCTTCTTCTCTAAATAGTTCTTGCACAGTTTGGAGGGGTGCTCTGGGTCATTGTCCTGTTGTAGGATGAAATTGGCTCCAATCAAGTGCTGTCCACAGGGTATGACATGGCGTTGCAAAATGGAGTGATAGCCTTCCTTGTTCAAAACCCCTTTTACCCTAAACAGCACCAGCACCAAAGCAACCCCAGACCATCACGTTACCCCCACCTTGCTTGACAGATGGTGTCAGGCACTCTTCCAGCATCTTTTCAGTTGTTCTGCATCTCACAAATGTTCTTCTGTGTGATCCAAACACATCACTTATCTTCTTGCTCAGTTGTGCAGCGGGGCCTCCCACTTCTCTTTCTACTCTGGTTAGAGCCTGTTTGTGCTGTTCTCTGAAGGGAGTAGTACACACCGTTGTAGGAAATCTTCAGTTTCTTGGCAATTTCTCACATGGAATAGCCTTCATTTCTAAGAACAAGAATAGACTGTCAAGTTTCACATGAAAGTTCTCTTTTTCTGGCCATTTTGAGCGTTTTATCGACACCACAAATGTGATACTCCAGATACTCAACCTGCTCAAAGGAAGGTCAGTTTTATAGCTTCTCTAACCAGCTAAACTGTTTTCAGCTGTGCTAACATGATTGCACAAGGGTTTTCTAATCATCCATTAGCCTTCTGACACAATGACCAAACACATTGTACCATTAGAACACGGGAGTGATAGTTGCTGGAAATGGGCCTCTATACACCTATGTAGATATTGCACCAAAAACCAGACATTTGCAGCTAGAATAGTCATTTACCACATTAACAATCTATAGAGTGTATTTCTGATTAGTTTAAAGTTATCTTCATTGAAAAAAACAGTGTTTTTCTTTCAAAAATAAGGAAATTTCTAAGTGACCCCAAACTTTTGAATGGTAGTGTATATCGCCAAAACCTTTGGGGAAAAACATTTATATTATTTATAATGGTTGCAGTGCACATTCATTTTAATTTAATTGATTTTTAGTATTGTAAGGAAACAACTACACACTCGTTTTTCTGTCATACATCTGTTTTGTAAATGAGGGCTTGTGTGATTCACTATTAAATTGCGTGGTAGTTCCTGCCCGTTCTGCCTAAGAACCACACTCAGAGCCTTTGGTCTTGATTTCAGATGATAGACTTTATTTACAAAGAGAATAAAGCCGCGAAGTCCTCTGCAGAGCAAATCTAAGTTCTTTGTGTTGCCCCTTTTATACAGTTTCTTTAAGGCGTGTTCTATACCTTATGTATATAATTAACTTCTCCCTAGGGTGAAAGAGAGAGAGACCACCCAGACTTGTTTTGGTATAGAACGAGACCCTTGACAGGTCCATCTGTTTCTTATATCTGAGGGTCCATACCGTTTCACCATGCAGGCCTCTGTCTCCCACCAAGGTTTCTAGGCATCTAGGATTATAATGGAGGAATAACTTGATATATAAATGGCTACATTAACATTATTTATAATTGATTAATTCATAGCTTGCCCAATAAAATCTACTACATAATTCCCCCATCTGAGACTTAATAAGTCTCATAGTCATTTATCTTTACCCAGAGTGCTACTTCAAAATACAGTCTAATCAGTTAACACTACCTAGTGACTAAATGAGTCACACAGTTTTATCAACAATGACTAGATTATGCAGCAGTACTCTGGCGGAGCATCAGGACCAAACATCTCCCCCCTCATTTGGCTATAGGAAGGAGTAAAAGATCCTGTCTCCTTAGGCAAGGCAAGGCAAGGCAAGTTTATTTATATAGCACATTTCATACACAGAGGTAATTCAAAGTGCTTTACATAAAAGGAAGTAAAATAATCATAAAAACAATAATAAAAACAATCACAAAAAAGGAAGTAGAGCAATCATAAAAACAATAATAAAAACAATCACAAAAAAGGAAGTAGAGCAATCATAAAAACAATGATCATAACAATAAAACAAAAATGTAAAATGTAAAAACTGATTGATATAATGATTTAAAAATTGATTTAAAATAAGTTTAAGACATTTAAAAACAGAAAATGATTATACATAATGCAATCAGTTCGGACGAAGCACAGTGCTCATTCAGTAAATGCACAGCTAAACAGATGAGTTTTGAGTCTAGATTTAAATGTAGCTAATGTTTTAGCACATTTGATCTCTTCTGGAAGCTGGTTCCAAATGCGGGCAGCATAATAGCTAAAAGCGGATTTCCCTTGTTTTGTGTGAACCCTTGGTATTTCTAACTGACTCGATCCTAATGATCTGAGTGGTCTGTTAGGTTTATATTCAGTGAGCATATCTGCAATGTATTTAGGTCCTAGGCCATTGAGTGATTTATAAATGAGTAAAAGTACTTTAAAATCAATTCTAAAGGTAACTGGAAGCCAGTGTAGGGACCTGAGGACTGGTGTGATATGCTCAGATTTTCTGGTTCTAGTCAGAATCCTGGCAGCAACGTTCTGGACGAGCTGTAGCTGTCTAGTGGTTTCCTTGGGAAGGCCAGTGAGGAGACCATTACAATAATCCACCCTGCTTGTGATAAAGGCATGAACAAGTTTCTCCAAGTCTTGACTGGAAACTAAACATCTGAGTCTTGCAATGTTTTTGAGATGATAGTATGCTGATTTAGTTACTGCTTTGACATGACTACTGAAACTAAGGTCTGACTCCAGAATCACACCAAGATTCTTGACTTGGTTTTTAGTTGTTTGACCCCTAGAGTCAAGGTATGCATTCACCTTAAGAACTTCCTCTTTGCTTCCAAATGCAATGACTTCAGTTTTCTCCTTGTTTAACTGAAGGAAGTTCTGGCACATCCAACTGTTAATTTCATCAATGCATTGGCAGAGGGAATCAATGGGACTGTAGTCATTTGGCGATAAGGCTAGGTAAATCTGGGTATCGTCAGCATAGCTGTGATAGGCAATTTGGTTCTTTCTCATTATTTGACTTAGTGGGAGCATATACAGGCTAAACAAGAGCGGCGCAAGAATTGAGCCTTGAGGGACTCCGCATGTCATGGATGTCCACTTAGACTTATGCTCTCCTATACTCACATAATAACCTCTCCCTTCTAAGTATGACCTGAACCAATTGAGAGCCATCCCAGAAAGCCCGACCCAGTTTTCCAGTCTCTCTAGAAGAATGTTATGATCAACAGTGTCAAACGCAGCACTAAGATCTAGTAATACCAGCACCGATATTTTGCCAGAATCAGAATTTAGGCGAATATCATTTATTATCTTAACAAGTGCCGTCTCTGTACTGTGATGCGGTCGGAAACCAGATTGATTGTTCAACTGATTGAAAACTACCTTTTCAATAATCTTGCCTATAAAAGGAAGATTAGATATTGGTCTATAGTTGCTCAATATGGTGTTATCAAGTTTGCTCTTTTTCAGAAGGGGCTTAACAACTGCAGTTTTCAGGGAGTTTGGAAAAGTCCCAGAAAGAAGTGAGATGTTTACCACTTCTAAGAGATCTGCTTCTAAACAGTTAAACACACTTTTGAAAAAAGATGTGGGAAGTGTGTCAAGGTTGCAGGTTGAGGATTTAAGGTGCTGTACTATTTCTTCCAAAGTTTTGCTATCAATTGCTTCAAAAACAGACAAAGTGACTTCTTTTTGAAATTGTGGTCGTATCTGTCTAACCTCTGCATAACTTGAGGATGTGCTAATCACCTTTCTGATGTTAATGATCTTCTCTGAAAAGAAGGAGGCAAAGTCATTGCATTTGTTGTCAGAGAGCATTTCACTTGGAATCTGACTTGGGGGGTTTGTTAGTCTCTCAACAGTAGCAAAAAGAGTGCAAGTGTTGTTTAGGTTACTGTTTATAAGGTTTGAGAAGAACTTCTGTCTTGCTGTGGCTAGTTCCACATTGAAAGCATGAAGGCTGTCTTTATAGATGCTATAGTGAATTTCAAGTTTTGTCTTCCGCCACATCCGCTCAGCTTTTCTGCATTGTCTTTTCATACTCTGTACTGCTGTTGATTTTCTCCAACATGATTTTTGTCTGCCAGTCGTCTTACTGACTTTCACTGGAGCAGTGTCATCAATGACATTCTTAACTTTTGAGTTAAAGGACTCCAGGAGAAGATCAACAGAGTCTCCAGAAATGCTTGGCATTGAAGATATAGCCTTCATAAACAGCACACTAGTGTTTTCGTTAATGCATCTCTTTCTGACAGAGACGGATCTAGATTCAGTGGTAGCAGAGATCAATATATCAAAGAAAATACAGAAGTGATCAGATAGTGCTACGTCCTTAATGACAATGGATGAAATGTTTAGACCCTTACTAATGAGTAAATCAAGAGTGTGTCCACGATTGTGTGTGGGTCCATGCACATGCTGAATCAGGTCAAAAGTGTTTAAAATGGTTAGAATTTCTTTTGTAGTTTTGATTTCTGCATTTTCTATGTGAAAATTAAAATCCCCTGCAATAGCAAAACAGTCAAACTATAAGGAAATCATAGATAACAGTTCTGTGAACTCTTCAACAAAGGCTGGAGAGTATTTTGGAGGCCTATAAATAATGATAAATAGAATTTGTGGAGCACCTTTCAGCACAATCCCTAGATATTCAAAAGACAAGTACTGACCAAATGACACTTGCTTACATTGATAAACATCTTTAAATAGAGCAGCTACACCTCCACCTCTCCTAACAGCTCTGCAGACACTCATGAAAGTAAAGTTAGGAGGGGCTGTTTCATTGAGGACTGTTGCACTGCAGCTGTCTTCAAGCCATGTTTCAATTAGAAACATAAAATCCAGGTTGTATGTGGTTATTAAGTCATTGATCAGAAATGATTTATTTTTTAGTGAGCGAATGTTTAAAAATGCTAACTTGATGCCATTACTTTTTGTCTCTAGAGCAGTCTTAGTTTGATATCTAATAGGCCGCAGATTAGATGGGTCAGCTGTACGGCTTGAGAAGGCCTTAGACTATCTATCACGTGATAAAACAGAGATAGAGAAAGCTACAGGCACACTGGGTTCCCGCTTGTTATGTAAACATTGCTGAGTGTTGCTGCTATCGTAGCGGGGACCCGACACATATCACTGAGAGTTGTTATCAGTTGTTTTTGGTTCACCTACAGCAGATGGAGGAGGGTTTGGGCCCTGGCGTTGTGGCAGCGGCCGGAGAGCTCTCGAAGGAGGAGGGCGAGCTGGGCCCACAGGCTTTGGTGGTTGTGGTGCCCGCCATTTTTTAGTTGATATCTGGGGGCTTGCAGCAAAAGAGTGGGAGAGTCTGGTTCCAGCATATACCAGTTCCTCCATTTTCTGTGAGAAGCTTAGAAGTGGAGATGCTGGAGAGAGGGATAATGTGTCTGGTGAGCGGGGCTCTGGCTCTGGTGTTTCCGGTGGCTGAAATATGTTGTCCTGGCTTTCCTGGCTGTTTACCAGAAAGTCGTCCTTCGGCGCTGAGTCTTGGAGCTGATGTAGTACGTCACAGTCTGTCTGTGATGAGCTCTGTGGGCAGGGCTCAGCTGGGATGGTGTCCATGAGCAGTGCTTGTTGTGGCTGTGTGGCGTTGTCAGTGTCCTTGTGGGATGTGTCGACCACATGACGACTCTGAATCTGATTTGTCCTGTGATCACTCATACTTTGTCCAGGTATGTGAGTGCCATTCATGTTGGGTGGACTGGCACACTCTACTGAAGGATGACGGAGTAAAAAATAGTTGTTGTCCTTTAGTACTCTTGCACCTAGTTTGTTTGGGTGGAGGCCATCCAGTTTAAACAGTTGTCTATGGCCCCAGAAAAGATTGAAGTTGTCAATGAAGTTGACTCCTTTTAGACTGCAGGTTCTTTGTAGCCATGATTTCAGCCCGAGCAACCGTGAAAACATGTTAGTTCCCCTTGCTGGGAGTGGTCCACTGATGAACGGCTGTACTTCAAGTCTTCGAAGCGTTTCGATGAGTTCACTGAAGTCCTTCTTTAGGAGTTCTGACTGCTCTTTCCGAATATCATTCTTCCCCACATGGATGATGATTCGATTTGCAGTCTTGTGCTTCATTAGGATGTTCCGAAGTTCCCTGTTTACATCAGAGAGGGTTGCTTGAGGAAAGCAGCATGTAGTTGTAGTCCTGCTACTGATATTTCTGATAATGGAGTCACCCACTATATCAGAGTCCTGGGCTCGGCTGCGCTCTGAGCTGAATGCCGCTGTCTGTTCGACCTTGAGCGCCTGTTAGCAGCGATGTTAGCTGCTGGCTCATACGATCCATGTTAAATCACATTTGGGGATTCTTCACCCACATTCATTAGTGCTTCAAATCTGTTCTCAAGTTGTATAGGAGGTGGTAACTCTTGTGTTAATATAAAACAATGTTAGAAGCATGAGCGTGCATTTGGTTCTGCACTTGCCTGTGGTTTTCACAGTTATGTGTAAAACATAAAATACATTCAAATATAATACATAGAATATTCCAATGTTAGCATAGCAGGTCTTCAGCCCAGACACTTTACACATCGTAGAGGGCCACCCTTGGGCAGAGGTTAGGCTAGCACATACACCCAGGGCATGGTTCATCTTTACTCTTCTTCCTCGTCCTCATCAGAGGTACTGGAATTCTCATCCGAAGTTTGCTCCATTAAGTTCAATTTGTTCAGCAACCCTTCATAATATTCATCCAGGCTGTTTTCGGTAGTCATTTGAGTAATGCTTTAGATTACAACCCGCAAAAAACTACGTAAGTAAACTGAATTTACGGTGTATGTTTCTGCAATTATAGTGTACCTATAAAGAACGTACATGTAGGTATAAGGGAATTAAATTTGGGTAGTAAGGGAGTAACAAACCAAATATGCAACATGCAAAGAACTATATAAGTATACTGAATTTACGGTGTACGTTTCTGTAATTATAGTGTACCTATTAGTACGTATGTGTAGGTATAAGAGAACAATAGGCTATGTTACGTTTTGGTAATTCGGGGGTAACAACCAGATATGCAACCTGCAAAGAACTGCGCAAGTAAACTGAAGTTACAGTGTATGTTTCGTATTTATATTGTACCTACGTGTAAGTATAAGGGAGCAATATGTTACGTTTGGGTAATAACGGGGTAGCAAACAGATATACAAATAATTTATAATGGAATTACTTAAAAACTTAACAGGTACCTGTTCTATTAAATCGTAAGTTTGGTGTATCTATACGTAAGCTTTTTAAAATTACTGGGAAAATATACTCTTGTTCCATGTAGTTACAGGGTAAGTGTGACATCTGCGGGCTGTAAATTAAAGTGGCGATTGTTCCCCTCTTGTTCAATGAAGTTACAGGGTAGGTACAATACATAAACACACAATCTGAAAATATATCTAAAAATATTCGCTAATCCCACTTCTACCTCTAAACCTAACGTTAACTATGACTGAACAGTAATAAAAATATAAAAAACAGGAAAGTGCAATCACAATCATTTATTTATTGCAAAAATGTCAACAGCCATACAAAAAAGTAATCCAAATAACGATCCGTTTGCAGCCGCAGTCCTCTCTGGCAGAATACAGTAGGTTTGAGGTGCAGTAGGATGAGAGCAGAATTTAAATTGTTAATCGCTGAAAATATTATCCAGATTATTGTCTTGATCCACTCCTCGAAGGCGCCCGCGCGTCATTCCAACACATCTCACCAGAAACACGGCATGTCGTAATCTGTCACAAATGCAGGCGAGAGCCAATGAACGTCCGATTTTCCTGTCGCAAAATGCACTTTAGCACGGGTTTATGGCTGTTGCAGCTGGACTCGCTGCTAGAGATGGAGATGAAGATCGCCGGACAAAGCCTTGAATTTGGTTCTGGTCCTCGCAAATCGTATGGATTCTGAAGATCTGGGTTACAGCACACAAATAAAATTGTTTAATTTGTAATTATGATGCGTGTTCGGTGTATTTTATGGTTCTATTGTTAGTCACAGCATGTTAGAGAAAATGCCTTTGTGTTCCACCACGGCAAACGAAGTTAATATTACATGAATGATTAAACGATTGCAGAAATATTATTTGTTTTAAGGGTTTAACGTGTAGTCATGATAACATTATGTAGACCTATTCTTGGAAACGAGCTGGCAACAGAAATCACACAGAACAGAATGAAATGTTATAATTTCATATTAAGTAAACGTTAAATGTTTAGATGATGTAAATATGTCAGTATTGTACATTTAGTGTCTGTAAAAATGTAAATAAATGTACATTTTGTAGAACCACATTTTACGTCGCGTTGTTATATGTATTGTACCTACCCTGTAACTTCGTTGAACAAGAGGGGAACAATCGCCACTTTAATTTACAGCCCGCAGATGGCACACTTACCCTGTAACTACATGGAACAAGAGTATATTTTCCCAGTAATTTTAAAAAGCTTACGTATAGATACACCAAACGTACGATTTAATAGAATAGGTACCTGTTAAGTTTTTTAAATTAATCCATTATAAATTATTTGTAGGATATCTGTTTGCTACCCCCTTATTACCCAAACGTAACCTATTGTTCCCTTATACTTACACGTAGGTACAATATAAATACGAAACATTCACCGTAACTTTAGTTTACTTACGCAGTTCTTTGCAGGTTGTATATCTGGTTGTTACTCTCTATTACCAAAACGTAACATATTGTTCCCGTATACCTACATGTACGTTCTTTAATAGGTACACTAGAAACGTACACCGTAAATTCAGTATACTTATGTAGTTCTTTGCAGGTTGAATATCTGGTTTGTTATCCCCTTATTACCCAAATATAACATATTGTTCCCTAATACCTACATGTATGTTCTTTATAGGTACACTATAATTACAGAAACGTACACCGTAAATTCAGTTTACTTACGTAGTTCTTTGCGGGTTGTAATCTAAAGCGTTACCGTCATTTGCTTATTATCTGGACTTTTTATCATCTCCATTTGCTTAACTGTAGCCTTAACGATTAATGTTCTCAATATGGGTAATACACAACAAAACAATAATCCTCCTATGAATATGGAAACTCCTAAAAACATTCCTAGTTTAACAAACCATGCTCCCCATGCTCCAAGTTTTAGATCAAACCAATCCCAGACCCGTTTGTCTCTTCCGGCATTTGCTGTAACTTCCGTTCTTAATTTTTTTATTTAATCATCATTTCACTAAAAGCTTCCCCAGGTGCAGTATTATTTGGTATAAAAGTACAGCATTAATCTCCAAACATAACACAAACTCCTCCTTTGTCTGCTAAAAGCCAATTCAGAGCCTGCCTGTTCTGCCATGTCATTCTACTTGTTGTGTGTACTTGATCTCCTAATAAGTTCAATGCCTCATCAGTATAATTAATGAATCTCTGTTGATTATAGTAAATATAATTAATCCATTCTGCATTTTTGTTCGGAGTGATCCAAATACGTATTGACTCAAAACCTGATTTTATTTCATCTCTTGCTTTAAATTCATTGGGAATTCCTTTCGGTTGTCCAATTGAGTCTGTAACCACATTGGGGTCTGGTTCGTAACGTCTTCTAATTCTGTTGTCTTCTTTGTTAGTGCTTTGTTCCGTTCCCCATTGGGCCATGTTAATCTCTTGAATTAATCTTACTCTTACACATAGGCCTTTCCATCCTACTGGTAAAAAAGGCAATAATAGCTCACTTCCACAGATCCAAAAGAAATCTGCTATTATTAATGATTGATCTTCATATATTCTATAGAAGGTAAAGCCATAGTTTGATTTTCACATTTTTCAGGTGCTATTTTTCTTTCTTTACTTGTGCCATGTGCTAAAAGTTCTGGAGCTCTAGCAACAACTCCAGATTTCCAATAATTTTTGTTATCTATATGCCAAATAACAACACATTTTCCTTTGAACTTTCCTTTTGGTTTATGAAAACACTCATATTCTTGTTTATAATCTATGCTATACCATTTTGGAATCTCTACTTTCTGTTTTTCTATTTTTATACCTTGTCCGATATCTGAATACTGACACCAAGATCCCCAGAGTGGTCTAAAGAAATAATCTGTTAATCTAGGATTTCACAAAAAACCTAGGCATTCAGCCATACAATATGGTCTGGTGAAATCGGTTAAATGACAAAACTTTCTTCCAAATTCTGCACATTTTTGATAGTCATGTGGATTTGGTATGGCTATCACTTTGTTTAGAGGGGATTTGGAGCATAGTAAGCAATTTTCTTTCCCTGTTTCTCTAGCCGTAAAGGCTGCCCATCTGTACCACTCATTATTTTGGGCTGTTTCCCATAACTCGTCAACTTGACTAATGTCTTCATCATCCTGGATGTCATCATCCGTGTTTCTACGAGTTTTGATTATCATTAGTTTGGTTGTGTTGTCTATCATTGAGTTGGTTATATTGATACTCATCAGTTCAGTGATGTTGATACTCATATATTCCGTGATGTTGACATCATTATCACTGTTGTTCAAGGCTTGAAAGGTCAATTGAAGGGAAGTCAGGTTTCCCTCTACTGGGTGAGACTGGACTTGCATTGTTAGGTGCACTAGGCATATAATGGTCTTTAGATAAGTTGTCAGACTTATTCTCTTTCCTCTCCTGTTGATCTGACAGGAGAATGTGAGCTCCTTGTGGATCTTTGTTTGAGCTTTCGTCGGTTTGCACTTCATCTTGTGTCTCTGGTTCCTCCTCATCATTTTCCCTGCTTTATAGGGAAAGTCCTTTATAGGGACCTCTACAATATGGCACAGGCATGGGTCGACCCGTAAGCATTTCATGCAGTGTTAAGTGCGTGTTTCTGTTAGTTTGCATGCGATAACTCATTAGTGCAAGAGATAATGCATCAGTCCAATTAAGCTTAGTACTTTCACATATTTTGTTAATTTTGGTCTTGATAGTCCCATTGAGCCGTTCTACCATCCCTTGCACTTCTGGTCTGTAGACGGATCCTAATCTCTGTTTTATCCTTAATTGTTGCAATACTTGTTTTACAGTTTTTTGTATGAATGCTGACCCATTGTCTGAACTTATTTCTGATGGTATCCCAAATCTAGGAATTACTTCTCTGGTTAGAAATTTGATTACTGTTCCTGCTCCCAGATCTGCTGATGGTACTGCCTCCACCCACCTGCTAAATCTATCTATGATCACAAGCATGTATCTTTTGCCTTGTACTCGCTTTATCATATCCACGTAATCCATTACAAGATGTCTGAAGGGACCTTCTGGAACAGGTATGTGGCCGATTGGTGTTGTTATCCCTTTCCTCACATTATATTTGGCACAAATTTCACATGTGGACAAAAATTAATTCAACATTGCATATAAATAAGGAGACCAGTATCCCTGTTGTTTAATCTTCCTTATTACCTCCCCCCTTGCCCAATGATCAAAACTATGCTCATCTGTAATGAGAATATTTAAAAGTGCAGTTGGTGCAACAATTTGTCCTTCGTGGGTATGCCAGATCTCTTGTGAATCTTTTTTGGCTCCCCTTTGGTGCCACGTTGATTGTTCATAGGGGCCTGCTTGTTGTTGAATTCGAATTATGTCATCTAATTGCGGCTGAGGTTCTATAAGTACTACAGGTGCTAATACTGCTACCTGACATCCTGAAGCTTTTTTGGCTTCTAGATCTGCTGCATTGTTTCCCTTAATGACATAATCATTTCCTTTCTTATGTGCCTGACATTTAAATAAAGTCAGAAATTTTAAATATAAACTCAAATGTACCTTTTTTTATTCTTTTATTCTATGGCTTCCATTGACTGCCACTTGAAAACTGTCATTTTCTGCAATCAGATAGGCTCCACCCACAACAAAATGTCATCACTGTTTCCAAACAGTAAATTGGTCTATTTATCTATAGTTTATTAATGTGTGAATATCAGTATGGTTTAACATAGTTAACATATTTAAATATAATTAACATATTTAAACTGAAGCACAATATGGCAGGAGTGTCCTTTTTTCAGCTGAGTTTATCTCCAGTCCTAATTAGACACACCTAAAACAGTTAAATAAGATCATTAGGATAATTTAAACATATACAGGTGTACTGGAGCTAAAATATGCATGAAGGTGGCATTCTCTGCTGATGTGTGACGTGATTTGAACCCGTTTCAGAAAGCAGAATGCCCAAATTATTGTTCACAATGTAGCCTATATAGGTTTCCAGTCAGCATATGAGTGTTGTGTTTTATTTTTTCACATGTTCTTGCTCAGAAAAACAAGCATGTTGGCTCAAGCTGCAGAAAAAACATATACACAGATTACCCAGATATGATTGTGTTTATAGTTTCACACATTCATCTTGAGAAAACAATTATATCCACATGCTGTATGATTTCCATAACCCTGTCTCCTTCAATGAAACTTGAAGCATATCTCTCAAGAGATCTGTGCCTACCTGCAATCGTGAATGCAGTGATAGACAGTTGTCTTTCCTCATTCAGCTGGTCAATAGTGACAGTTCAGTGTTTTGATTCCATAGGTTTTTTTATCTGCTTTACCTGAAGGCCCAACTCTGAACTCACTGGCATTTTGCAGAGATATACTTTCATTATGTTGTGGTCATCGACAACAAATCAATGTTTGTCCAATATTTCTGTCTCCACCCATGTCTACTGTCAGCTTTCATGAAAATTTCAACACTGATCCAACATACTTTAAACATCGAATGAACCACAATAATGGTTTGAAAACTCGACATTGTATCAATGTCACCTTTATTTATTAATTTGATTGATTCAGGGGTCATATTGGTTACTGTGCACTTTGTGTAGTTTCTGAAGCGTCATCTATAGACACCTTGTACACTTGCATTTCATGACAGATGCATTTCTTTTTTTAAATCTTTGTGCTCACTTAAAAGGACACTCTCCTTTTTTTGGAAAATAGGCTCATTTTCCAACTCCCCTAAATGGTTTAGGGAACTTTTAAACAGTTGAGTTTTACCGTTTTCGATCCATTCAGCCAATCTCTGGGTCTCGCGGTAGCACTTTTATCATAGCTTAGCATAGATCATTGAATCTGATCATTGAAACTATACTCTCATTCCAGAGTAATAATCGAAAAAACTTTGCTGCTGTACCGTGGGTGCAACAGGCGCAATGATATTATGCAGTGCCTGAAAATAGGCTAACTTATGTCAACATAACCAACGTGACCACCTGCTTGCACAGGGAGACTATTTTCAGGTGGTGCGTAATATCATTGCGCCTGCTGCACCCATGGTACGGCAGCAAAGTTCCTTGATTATTACGCCAGAATAAAAGTATAGTTCCTAGCCATATGAGACTCATATTCCGTCTGTCTTAGTACGTGATACTTAGTAACTACAGAAGAGCCAAGTTTTAAATAGGAAAAATATTGAAACTCTTTGGTCATCTTTGGAGATGCTAATGGTCTAATCAGAATCAGAAGACAATAAAAATCAACTTTTTAACTCTAGGAGAGTTGTAAAATGATCCTATTTGCAAAAAAAAAGTGGCGTGAAAGAAAGTCATACATATATGGCATGACATCAAGATTTAAAGGATGTAGTTTTAGTTTAAAAGCTGTATTTGTTGTGTTTACTGCATTTTAATTGTTGTATGCACTAAATAGATGTTTTGACCTGTGCCAGTCTGTTGATTTTTCCCTTTAACCTTTGTATGACTGATAAAATATTTTATGCAATCAATTTTTTTTTAATACTTCAATACAATTTAAAATGGTACTTTTTTACTTTCACTAAAGTATCCCAAAAAGCAAGGTGACATTGATTCAGTGTTGAAATTCCATCAGAATATATAATTTGGTTAAAATTGAATATTCAGTGCTAAATAATATTGAAACAGTGTTGATAATTAATTGCTTTTCAGTGTGGAAAAGATAAATCATTGTAAAGTGTTATGGCAGCGGGGTAGATGCATGTGTGTTAATTTGCGTTATTTGAATGTTACGTTTACTTTTTTATTTTTTTATTATTTTTTTTAAAACCTACCTCGTTTAGATGTCTATGTTCAAGTATGTCATACAGTGGGTTCAAAGGAGACCTATTATGCCCCTTTATACAATATGTAATATAAGTCTCAGGTGTACCCAAAAAGTGTTTCAACTTAAAATACCCCACAAATGATTTGTCATTTTGAAAATGCCTATTTTGAGTGAAAACAGAAACACGCTGTTTTGTGTATGTCTCTTTAAATGCAAATGTGCTGCTGCTCCCCGCCCCCTCTTCCAGAATAGGACTGTGCATTTACAGCTCATAACTCAGATACTCTGCTAAAAACATTTGTTTGGTTTTGATTATGTCTGTCACGCTGACATCATGCATTTTAAATCAGTTTAGACTTCTGATAAGGTTTTCTGAGGGCACACATCGGAAGCACACACACAGAAAGCGGCTGTCACATGACATGTGAGTCCTAAAGTTCTTTCACGTCTTATTGCATTTAAACTGTCAAATACACACAAGTTTATGTTAAAAACACACAAGTTACTAAAACAGTCGGTTATGTCTGCAAAGGTAAACAGCTGGGAAAGACATCACATGTTGATATTAGATCAGTGTGGCAGCAGCATAACAAATCAATAAATCCACAGCTCTCCAGTCTCCTTGAGAGCAGTAATATTATAATAAGATCACCTTTAGTAACTTAATTATGTTTTAAAATATGAATTAAACTGTTAACATTTTGCATAAACCATAAAATACAGAAGAAAGAAGGTTTTTCTGTGTTAAAATGTTGGTTATTCTGTGGCTTTTACCTGTGAATAAAGTAAAACTTTAGTATGGGAAACAATTCTCACTATTAACAAGTTACTTATTAGCATGCCTATTATTAACATGTTGGCTGTTTATTAGCACTTATAAAACACCTATTCTGCATGACCATATTCTACATCCCTAATCCTACCCAATACCTGAACTTAACGACTAACTTTTTAACTATTAATAAACAGTAAATTAGGAGTTTATTGAGGCAAAAGCAGTAGTCAGTGGTTTGTTAATAGTGAGAACTGGCTCATAAAATAAAGTGTGACCAATAGGACTACAGTCAGAGCGTTTTGTCTTGGCAAGGTCCTCCTTCTTTGGTGCCGACTTGCAGAGATGGGTTGTCAGTTGGCTGCTTACAAAACACATACTTGACTTTTCCAGGGAAAAACATGACTTCTCTTTTAAGGGCTTTTTTATAATAAATGGCCTCTTTTTGGCCAAGTGGGGATCTGCACCTCTGAGCAATGTCTATATATTCAATACAGCTCACAGCTGTAATAATGTGGTGGAAAAATAACAAAAATACAGAAAATATATTCAAAAAGATTCTGGGAAATTGTCATACCCTGTATAAGCAAAGTTGTATTTCAGAGGATCGATCATATTTTTTTTAAAAAAGCAACATTGTAATAATTTTAACTGCATCTCAGTACCACTTCGGCTGCTTCTGTTTCTTCTGCAGTGGAAAGATCTGTTTTGTTAATACCAGTTTTATTGCATTGGTAACAGCCCTATAGTGAAATTTTTCATAAAAATATAAGAATTTGAAATGAAAGATGACACATACATTTAATACGAATAGAAGAAAATGCCCTTTAAATGGGTAGAGAAAAAAAAATTTAGTACACAGTAACATTAGTCATATAAAATGTTATATCCCAACAACAAAATTGTGGCCAGTGATAATGCTGAGTGGCTAGTAATTATAGAAACCCACTAGCCACAGTGGCTGGTGAGCGAAAAAATTTATGTCAAGCTCTTGCAATAACATTAACTAGTCTATATTGTTTATATAGTGCTTTAAAGTGCAGATTGTTTCAAAGCAGAGCACTGTGATAGAAAAATAAAATATTGATTCAGTGATGCAAACAAAATTCCATTCTGCTGTAAAACAGCTGTACAAAGATGAGAATAGTAAAAACAGTTCAGTAAAAACCTTCAATTTTGGAATGAGTTAAATTCATATTAAGTTTAGAAAACACTAAATACAATAATAATTGATCTTAAAAGGTCATAATATATGTTTTGTGTTATTGTGTAACTTAACCTACTGTGACACACAGTGAAATAAAAAATTAAAGCCTACAAAATAACATTTGTGGAACAGTTCCTGAAGAATTGGAATTCACAAAATAAATACGAAATAAATAAATAAATAAATACATAAATAAATAAAAGACAGAATAAAGACACAAAGAATAGATATTTAGGAAAGGACATCAGATAGACTTGGTCTTTGGAGTCCTGCATGTTTTCAATTAAATTTTATAGTGCGTCCCTACAAGAGATGCGATGAAAAATGCAATATGAACTCAGAGTAATGGGCAAAAGTATACCTGTGCCAGTTACAGTGCCCTCCACTAATATTGGCACCCTTGGTAAATATGAGCAAAGATGGCTGTGAAAATAAATCTGCTTTTTTTTAATCTTTTTGATCTTACATTCAAAAAATTCACAAAATGCCAACCTTTCATAGAAGCAAAACAATTAAAATTGGGGAGAAACTTACGTTATGAAATAAATATTTTTCTCTAACGCATGGTGGGCACAATTATTGGCACCCTTAGAAATTATCATGAGTAAAATATCTCTGAAGTATATTCCCATTCATATTTGCATTTATTTAGCACACTAGAATGGCTAGGAGTATGATACTGTCCAGCCATGACTTCCTGTTTCACAGGATTATAAATGTGAGGAGCTCAAATGCCAAATTCCCTTAATCATCCATCACAAGGAATAAAACCAAATAATATAGTTCTGATATGCAGAACAAGATTGTTGAGCTTCACAAAATAGAAAGTGGCTGTAAGAAATAAGCCAAAGCATTGAAAAGTCCCATTTCCACCATCAGGGCCATAATTAAGAATTTCAATCAACTAAAGCAGTGTTTCCTAACCTTTTTTCTGCCATGGCACAGTTTTGATAAGTTAAAAAAAATCCCACGGCACACCACTAAGCACTAAAAAAACATTAGAATGGCTTGCCATTAGAATGGCCGCATCTGCGGCAGTAAATTACGTTTTCATCGATTTACAGGTTATAAAGTTTATTGTAGCTGTATGTGCACACAGTTTTTCTTGTTTAATACATTTGGCCAAATCTGATGATATAAAAAATGAACCACTATGCACAGGATATTTAAAATGTATAAAAGTATACTGGCTACTGACTTTTACCACTCTTCAAATACACAACAACTTTAGCATTTAAAAACAGTGTTTCTTGAGTAAAGAAAACGCTGTACTTATTCAAACATTAGTTCTTTATTTACCCTTGCATTGTGAAGAAGTAGACGTCTGTATTCAAACTGCACGTTGCAGAACTTCATTCTGAATGGAAGAGGGGTGGAGTTATGAGGTTTGACTGACAATTTGAGCATCCAATGGTGTAACAAGCTTTAGTCACAAGCTCTTTTGAATGCTTTTCATTGGTTACATTTTTGTAAAAACCCTCAAACAGACAATGATGACCAGTAGCACTGATTAAAAATAATAATAAGGAAATATAATACAGACGGTAAGTTTTTGATAATTTTCCAAGGCACACCTGACAGCCTGTCACAGCACACTAGTGTGCCAAGGCACAGTGGTTGGGAAACACTGAACTAAAGGATCTGAAGAGTTTCTGTATGAAGGAATGGTCTCTAATCTTATGTCAGGTGTTCTCCAAACTCTTCAGGCATTAAAGGAGAAAAGTCAGAGCTGTTATCTTAAGGATGTTACAATAATTGTAACAATAAAGGATGTTACAGTAATTGGGTGCCAATAATTGCGGTCAACATGAACTAGAAAAAAAACATTTGTTTCATAATGAGATTTCCCCCCTGCTTTCCATTGTTTTGCTTCAATGATAGTTTGGAATTTTGTGAATTTTTTGAATGAAAGATTAAAAGGATAAACAATGCAGATTTATTTTCACAGCCACCTTCGCTCATATTTACCAAGGGTGCCAATATTAGTGGAGGGCACTGTAGATTTCAATTAAGCTGTTTATTACTTTTCCCCAAAAACAAATTTTAGGGGAAACAATGTTTACATGACCTTTCATGTTATAAGCTTCTTAAGAATAATCACAATAGCACTGTGCCTGTAAATACACTCATTCTGATGAGGGGAATGTCAGAACATCCAGGGACTACTACCAGGTTGAGCTATGGTAATGTGAATAGTGCCTGTGGTTTAAGCTCTCTAATGTGTTTTCATAGTCCATTCACATGTCCACTCATTGTGCTGGCTCCATCATAGCCTTGCTCTCTCAGGTTTTTGATTTCTAGACCCTACTTTTTTTTTAACTGAGTGAGCATTGCTTCTGCAAAAGATGCAGAAAAAGGACAGAAACATAAAAAAGGTTCAGAAAAGTATTCCTGAAAACATTCTTCATTGTCATGGTTGATATAACTCATTTCCACCTTTTCTTCCGCAAGAACTGTGAAAACCTTTAACTTGCTTTAAAAAAAAAAGATAGGAATTAAATGAAACAATGAAATTGACAATCAATGTGTAAAAGGAACTGTAAAACATAACAAAAACAAATATTTTATTATATAAAGTCAATATTACACTTTCAGTGAGCTCAGTTAAGATTATCTTATGGCCAGGGTTTGAATTTAACTTTTTCACTCAAAAGCCAATTTATCTACTACATTTTTAAGTTACCAGTAATTTGTTAGGTATGTTCAAGTAAGCTATATATGCGTAGATACTGTGCAATTAGTCTGTATTTAATATATCAAGATTACCCAAGAGTTCAGTATTTGCGCTAAATCTGCACAGATTTGGTTTACATAAACTTCCTCAAAAATTGGAGTGGAGAAAATCAAAATTAATTGAGAAAGTAACCTGCCAAATTGGCCAATGATTTGACAGCGTTACCCACCACAGCTGATTTCTACCTGCATTTGGCAGGTGTTCATTTCAAACCCCGCTCATGGCCCAGTGACAGCTGTACTGGCCCTCATACAACATGCTCAGAGGGCTTGAGAGAGCGCCACACTGCCACAGCACCATGTTCGAGTCTGGAACTTTACTTTGTTCGTTATAAGTAGGAGTTACTATATTAGCTATTTTTGATACAGTAAAGTGTATTTTGATAACTTGATTTTCTGTCAGAGGTTTTTCACACATTTCCCATTTCTAGGCTTCATTTAGAATTTAAATTTAAAAAAATTCAATTTAAAAAAAAAAAAAAAGGTAAATGCAGTTGTTTTGGCAACAATGCTTTGATGCATAAAGTGTTAAATCTTAAAGTGTTAAAGGAAGTGTTCAAATGTTGCAATGACATTTGCCAAAAATTACTTTGTCCATCTAGCAAATAAACTCCATTGCGTCCTCCTTGTTATGTAAATCTCATGCATGGAATAGACCACTGAAAAAGAGGCGAATCCCAAGGTAACATATCATTAATAGTGATGCCCCCAAATTTACATATACCAGAAACAAGCGAGGACAATAGAGAAAATGGCAGATCATGGAAATAAATGTTATGTTCCAGGCTGTGCAAGGGATGTGATGTGCAGGGAAGGGTTGGTGTCTGTATTTAGAAAAGCACAGAAAACAAACAATGCATCCTAATAAAATAACACGAGCCACTAAAGGGACATGGTTAGCAGCATGATAGCGGTAGCCTGTTACATTACATTACATGAGATTTCACTTACCACATAAACAGAGTAAGGAGAGATGACTGAGGACGATGGCGAATGATTTAGAGATCCTGAGCACCACTGACAAGCATTTTTTCCCCTGTGTTTCCTTCCTGTTGTGTGAGCTACTGAAATGAGCCACACTGTGAAACAGCCAATCAGAGCAGAACTCATTATTATTATTTTTCATTACCCTTCCAAATAAGGTAATAAATGACCATTTCATTCTAGGGACAAATCCTAGGGCTGTAAATGGACATGTAAAACCATTTCTGGAGAATTTTTGCCCATACCTAATCAATTAATTCTATGGCACCGTTGAGATAAGTGGTGGTAAGCATTCCCAGACCTTTCATTTGACTCCAGCATTACAGACATAGCTACAGTCGATGACAGAAAATGCTTGTATCTTTTAGGGGACATCCATTTTTTGCACTACTGCCGTAGTTTAGTGGCCTTACACCTATCGAGTTCATGTAAACCCTGGTGTTGCTGTGCAAATTTATTTGGCATCTTCCCTGTGTGCATTTAGTTTTTGGGATACCTAATCCCTTTGCCTTATAGATAAACAACTGTAACTGTTTTAGAATATGAGTCAAGAACATCAAGAGGCTACTAGGTACTCTCAACTCTCAAGGTTCATGATTCGAATTTCAGCCATGGGAGTGAGTGGACATTTTGGGACAAATATTGTGTGTGATGGTCAACAGTTTGCAAACTATGATTGTTTCATCAATCTGTGAAAACGTCAACATCCCAGTTTATTTGTGGAAGATGAACATAATGCAGCACCCACATGTGATGCTCACTGGAGCAGTCAATGATTCTGTCATTTTCAAGGAAGAAAATCAGCTGATGATATTTATGTCACACCTCGCCAAGAATCTCCCCACAGTCTTTCTATTCTCTGGTTGTGGACACTTTTGCCATGGTTAGGACTGTTCACGAACAGGCACACATTGTTTTGTCCTCCATGGTCACATCTGACTTGAGATTGCACTCCATACCTGGCAGTGGCTTAAACAAACTGTTCAAACACTGTGCTGCTTCTGTTGTTGCCCGAAACAATCATTCTGCTGAAGCCATAGATTACAGAATGGATTGCTATTCTTCACCTAAAATTAAAGTAAAATATTGTTAGTAGCCTTTTATATTAGAGAAAAAGAACAAATGTCATTTTCTACACTTAACAGAAAGGTACGATAAAATTCACTGTGCATCTGTCCTTGTATATTCTGATGTTCTGATGTATATTCTGATATTCTCATAAAACTAGTTTCCATTCACCTTTTGTGCTACTTCTGCTACAGACACAGAGAAAACATACAGAAAAAAAGTTGTGTATCTAATCTGATTGGAGCTTTAATAATAAAATCACCCAGTCAGGAGCTTTTCCAACCCTGTCTATCCCTGTCTAATCCTGTCTGACATATATCAAATTACTTTAAACCAGGGGTGCTCAAACTCTGGAGGGCCACTGTCCTGTAGAGTTTAGTTTTATGTTTAAAATATTATACAAATTAATTTCTTCTATAGCTATGTCATTTTTTCTTTAGTTCTTTCCCAAGGGTTGTGCTGGTTTTTCAAGGCTCTCGTCTCACCAACTGGCAAAGTAAGATATGCTCATCTTGGGCTACGGTCATTTCTACAAAAAACTCGGAATTTATCAATATGGACATGAGCAGAGGCTACAAACAAATCTCACATCAGGTCTCAGCTCATGTACACAAATGTAGTGGAGAATTATAATGACAGCATTTTTCTAATGGACAACTGAAGCTCATTAGTCGATGATTAACCAATAAGATTAGTTTTTGTTTGTTTGTTTTTTAACCGACAATGGGGCTTCACAAATTGTCGCACCACACACCTGCAGTGCTTCTATGAACAGAGGGGAAAAAAAATTAATACAGATAATGTACTTACCCCCTTGTCATCAAAGATGTTCATGTCTTTCTTTCTTCAGTTGTAAAGTAATTATGGTTTTTGAGGAAAAGATTTATTTGGATTTTTCTCCATATAATGGACTGATATAGTGGCCCAATTTTGAACTTCCAAAACACAGTTTAAATGCGGCTTCAAATGATCCCAAATGCAGTTGTAAATTATCCCAGTGTCACAGATTGGCCAGGCTCGAACACCTGTCACACCCAGCGATCTCTGTCACCAGAGTACTAATTATCTCACACCTGCACCTCATTAACCACGCTCCTTATAAGCACACACCGCACAACAGTCATTGTCCGGGCTCATCTCTATGATGCGGACCAATTGTGTTTCTCTCCACGAGTTCACAAACCTGTTACTTACCTGCAGTTACTTACCTGTGTCTCTTGTGTTCCAATCCAGTAGTCCTTGTCCTCCAGCGGTGTGTGCGTGTTCAGCCATCCTCGCCCTCCTGGATCACCTACGAAAAGAAAGAGATCTTTCATCAGTGCTGTATCCATACCAAAACATTCAAGATTGCAACAGTTTACTCACCTGTCAAACATCTTCCATCTGCATTTCTCCACTGTGTGAAATCAATAAACTGTTTTACCGATTACTTACCTGGTGTTCTGTCTGCATCTGTGACACCCAGCTGAGGAAGAAGGGATCTTACATAGTGAAACGACTGGTGATTTTCATTTAAAAAATACAATTGAAATACTTTTTAATCTCAAACACTCATCTTGCCTTGCTCTCCCTGAACTCTGTGTATTCTGGCTCACGACGGGGTATATCAAAAATCTCCAATCGTATTTTCTCATTTACAACTGCATTTGGGATCGTTTTAAGCCGCATTTAAACTGCATTTTGGAAGTTCAAAATTTGGGCCACCATATCAGTCCATTATATGGAGAAAAATCCTGAAATGTTTTCCTCAAAAAACATAATTTCTTTACAACTGAAGAAAGAAAGACATGGACATCTTGGATGACAAGGGGGTGACTACATTATCTGTACTAATTTCAGCCATTTACAGCCACATTTGGGATCATTTGAAGTCATTATACATACATTTTATAAGGTTCTGTAGTTGGCTATCTTGAATTTTAGCCTTTGTTTCCATCCATAGAATCCAAAATGAACCAGGCTTATTCAGGTAGAGACGTGTCTTCACTAATGCTTTTGCAGCCTCACAGAACTCTGCCTATGATGGATATGTTTTACATTTGTCAATCCATTTTGGATATGGTTTCATACATATCTGTACGAAAAAGGTGAAAATTAAAGCAAATTAAATTAGCCTACTATAAATTCTCAACAATGCAACAGTAGTCTTGTTTCCATCCATTTGTTTTTATGTGTAAATTTAAAATGTGCATTTAATCATCTGGATGGAATCACTCCCAAATTATAGGTGATCCATGTGTAGTGTGTTTAACTGACACCGACTTCCTTAGGTGACAGGGCAAAAATCAGCTGCCCTCTTAATATAAGCCTGCAGCTTTCTCTCTTGGTCCACAGAGAAGACTTATGAATCTGATTTGTACCCTGGTGGTCTAGTATTCTCCATACTGGTCTCTGTCTTCCTCCTGTAGTATCTGAGCAAAGTGACATGGCACATGCCATACTCAAAAACTGCTTTCTGGACCTAACTGTGGGAAACAATGACAAAATCAGTTGGTATTTAGCAGTTCTGTCAAGGGTTGCATGCTGAATGTGGTGTCATAGCTTGAAATGCAAATGTAGTCAGGGCTCTGAAAAAAGATCACTTTATTTTCGTCCCATGTTAATTTACTCTACAAGTATCACTTATGCGCTCCAAAAATTATGTTGGCCTTAACTTTTTAATGTCAACACATAACTGAGTTAGGTTGCATTTAAGTAACAACATTTATTTCAGTAAATTTAAGATGATTACATAACGTGAATGCAATGATTACGATAGGACAGGAAGCGAAGTGGGAGAGAGAGAACAGCAAAACAGAAAACAGGCTAGGGTAAGACGTAGCAGCTATTGAAAAAAGTCATAGTGGTGATGGGTTGTGATCGAACAGAAGTCCATGGACCTAACTGGTGACATCTTCATCTTCAGCATCCTAAAAATGTCAAGGACTAAAAGAAATAATTGTCAACAGATCAAGGGTAAAAGAAGGAGTTGGTTTCAGAAAAACATACAGTAGGTTTAAATGAATTACCATGTACTCCTTCAAACGGTTTGAGGGCTCTTCATCTAAATAGACAGCAAGGGCTTTCAGGATTAGGCAATTTCAATGGTGAAATTTTGAATATGAAATATGCGTTAGTTAGCATTTTACTTTTTAGACTAAAATTAATAGGACAAACTGGCCAAAATTCATCAAGTTTGTTAAAAAAAAAAAGAAAAGAAAAGGATGTAAGAGGTTTGATGACAGGAAAGTAAATAATGAAAAAACGTTAAGATTTGGGTGAAATATTCTTTTAACCGATTATGAATTATTGTCAGATTTAAAATGAACATGAATTTGGAGAACATACATGATCCATAACTGACAGGATGCTTGTGATCTTCTGTGCTTCTGCTCCTTCTTTCTTTTTGAAAATTTGGAGGAGCGGGGTTGAGAAATTATCAAGATGACCCATATATTTGAACACCAGAGGGATTATTGTAATCCTACTAAATTCTGCAGGTTCTTAGTAGAATATTAAAATATTGAGTGCGCTGGTGTAGACGGTGTGTGGTTTCTTTTGGTCTGTAGCTGTTTGGCTAATAGATGTGAGCATGTGGATTTTAAATGTAGACTTTCTCTTTTCTCAGTGCGTTTTATGCTTGGTTGGGTCACAGACTGTCCACTGCATGTCAGGTATGTGCGCGATTCTTTTTACCTACTGTTGTTTTGGCGTCGGGTGATTAATTATCTGTTTAACTCTTAGCCGTGAAATCAGTGAAAAGTCTTCCTGCATGTTAATTCGTTATGAGCTGTGAGCGACTATACACTTCGTGTGGCACGAGGAATTGCTTTGGGTAAGCGTAATCAACCTGCTTCCTCTTTTTCACAAGACAAGTATTTAATTAATAATTCTTCTTTCTTAGTGCACTGAGCTGTCTCTCTCGTCGCGTTTCTTGAAGGCGGAAGTGTTTATACCCGTCGTTAAAGGAGGACGCGCTGCTGTTTTTTTTGTACTGTGTTTCGTTTTCTTTTTGTTTTCGTAGTTGAATGTCAACTGGTGTCCAGCCGAACTTCAGTTGTGCTTCTGTTTGCTGCTTAATTGCCAACTATACTAACGGCTCCGAGTTGCTCTACTACTGTTAAAGGGCTGGTTTACATCTGGGGCATCATTAATGTCATCGCTTGTGCCCTGATAAGTGTTTCCACGCTATTGTAGGGGAACTCTGACTCTAGGACCTGCTACAGCGAGCATTTGGACTGTTGCATTCATTTCCGAGGCTGGGAGGCTAGCTAGCTAGCTTGGAGTACGGGTGGTGGTGCAATTGTGTGGAGTGCAGTGCTGCTTGGATTCACTTCTCACTGTGTGTGTGTGTGTGTGTGTGTGTTACACAAATTCACAGATAGGGTCTTCACTCTATCAAGCCTGCCCCTGCCGCTGGAAAGCCTGTGTCTTTTATTTTTTTGTTTATTTTTGTTGTGAGTATTTTCAAATTGATATCTTTGTTTTGTTCAGCACACAGAGCTTCTGATTGTGACAGTGTTTGATTGTGACCTGACATTTGACATTGATTATCATTGAACATTTTAACTATTTATGGTGATTTGAATAAAGTCTTTTGTACATTGTTCACACGTCTCTCTCGGATCACTTCAGCCTACGAACCTGTGTCCCTTATTTTGGTTATTTCCCCGTTTCTTTACGGGGTGGCATAGTCGGATTGTATTTGGGTGTGTTCAAACGTACTTACGTTGTCCCACCTCCCTCAGCATGGCCACATGTATATTGATCTGTACACGCAGACAATTTTCAGTTTGTTAAAAAGCCCAATTTAAAACAGTGCTTCTCAGACAACACAGTTTTTAAGCAAGATAGTAATACACTGTGATCAACCAAATCAAATGCTGAACTGAGGTCTAGTAAGATCAAAGGGAAAAAAAAAAAAATCAAACAGCATTTCCAGCATCAGTAGACATTAAAATATCATTATAAACTTTTAAGAGTGCTGACTCTGCTGTGTAATTTCCTAAAACCTGATTGAAATTTGTAATAGACTTGGTTAGATCTCAGAAAAACTTGTAGCTGAGCTAGTACAACTAGTACAACTTTCTCCAAAATATTGGACATAAAGGGTAAATTAGAAACAGGTCTAACATTAAAAAAAAGAGAACTTTCTGAATATTAAAGCACATTTCAGACTATGAGGGGTTGCTCTGTTATTCAGACTCAGAATAATTTTTTTTTTTGGCTTTTTTATGCCTTTATCTAAATAGGACAGTGTAGGTTTTGACAGGAAGCGAAGTGGGACAAAGAGAAAGGGGTGGGATCGGGAAAGATCCATGAGCCAGGATTTAATCGGGTCACCCGCAGCGCAATGGCGCTATACAGTATGTCAATGCGCTAACCGGTGGCTATTGGAGACAATGAATAACAAAATTGAACACATCAAAACCAATAATGTTTACAACCTGCTTTACAAAGCAAGCTGGCTTAACAGCATAAGGACAAACAGTGGGTTTTAAATGCTCAATGACTCTCTTTCCAGGCAGAAATAGTAAAAAGGTTGGAAATTGGACCATGTCGCAGAGCTCCATTGTCTCTCACTGCTATCAGACACAGAATGAAAAATGTGAGGTTTAATTGAGTCATTAAACTATGGTTCAGATTTTTTTTCAGGCACTTTGCCTTCATTGGTGCAACTGAGTTCAAAATATTCAAATACTTATCATTAAATGAACAGAGATACACGTCACCAATTGGATTCCAAGGTGATGTATCCGTAAAGTCCATATGGTCTAAGAATTTTGTATTACTACACTCAAAAAAATGAAATCTGTGTGTTGTTTGATTAAAATAAATATATATTTAATAATGAAACAAATGCTCAAACAAATGCGTGCTCAGAAGACATAAACTTCCGGTGACCGCTTCAGCCGACGTCATTAATGTGGTGGAGTTGTGTGAAATCGGTAAGTCCAAAAATCTTTTACCATCCCTGTCTATATTGTCCTGATAGTTATTTAAAACTGTTCAAAACAGTCCTAGTATCCTAGTACATCTCGTCAGTACAGCCGGTTCTGTAATCGGGCATGGATCGCGGAACGTATCAAAAGAAGGGGGGGCCCGGGAAGGTGTGTGTGTGGGTGGGTGGTCTACATTTTAGTCTACATTTTAATATTACAAACAATATTAATAGTATAGTTATTAGTTAAAACTATTTTATTTAACTTTATAAATGAGTCAATTTGTAACGATCAGCCTTATCAGTAAATGTTACAGTGATTTAAAAGGGGTCAGATTATACTGTGTGAGATTAAAATAAGTGTTTTAAAAAGATGAAACAAGAACAAAAGTAAAGTGAATATATAAGTGTATTTACAAATTCACAAGGAACTAAAACAACACAATAAAACTAGAAATCCTAGGCTGTTAAAAGCACAGAGTCCTTCAGTTGCATACCATTAAAACAGTCCTTAAGAAATCCAGCTTGCTGTAAGTTCCAAGTAAAGTGTCCACTGGTGTATATACAGTCCAAAGAAGTGTAATCCAATAAAAGTGATGCTGGAATGGCAAGTCCTTAAAAGAAACTCCTCACTCCAACAGTTTGTTTGGTCAACGACCCTGATTGTTTGACATGCTGCCTCCTTTATACTGTTTGTTCCTGATTCCTGTAATGTGACTGATCACATGACAGGCAGACCCAGACTCATTTAAAGACATACACACATTAAAATGGATAAGAGAAATAAAATGGCTAAGACAACATGAAAACCTATTAAAACTCAAATATACATAAAATAATTATAATACATTGAGCAGGTTAAAACATGTGTCCTGTGTGACAGTGTCACAAATTTATACAAAGTCACGGAGGCAAGACAGGAAATGAATGATCGAGGAAAGGTCCCTGTGTAGCGTGGTGGAGAACTCAAACGCGGAAACACACGAGTGAGCAGGTAAACCACGCGATTGATCTGAGAACGCTCCGTCTACGGAGTAGAGATTCCCACCAGAAAATCTGCGTTCTCACATGCACACAGACGTGGTGGTGGAGGTGTGGAGGTTGTTGGATAATTCAGCCCAAACAAGGTAGCTAGCCCAAGAGCGCTGATGCTCGCTGGCAAAGCATCGGAGGTAGCGCTCTAGTTGTTGATTGGCCCGCTCCGTCTGGCCGATGGTCTGAGGATGGAACCTGGAAGACAGACTGGAGGTGGTTCCGACCAGACGGCAGAAGGCCTGCCAGAATTTGGCCGTGAACTGGGGCCCTCTGTCCGAGATGATGTCCTTGGGGAACCCATGCAGGCGGACTACATGTTTGAGAATTAACTCAGCGGTGGTTTTAGCAGAGGGGAGTCCGGAGAGAGCCACCAGGTGCACATCTTTAGAGAAGTGATCCACCATGGTTAGGATGGTGTTTTTTCCTTGGGATTCGGGGAGTCCAGTGACAAAGTCGAGGGAGATGTGAGTCCAGGGTCGTTTTGGTACGGGGAGGGGCTGCAACTCCCTGGTGGAGGGCGCGTTGATGGTCTTGGAGCGGGCACAGATGTTACAGGCCTGGACGTACTCCTGTACGTCCCTCCGCAGCGTCCTCCACCAAAATGCTCGAGAGATGAAACTGATGGTCCTCTGGACTCCCGGATGACCCGCCAACGTGGAATTGTTCCCCACAGAAGCACCCCCTGGCGCAGGGCGCTAGGGACGAAGAGGCGTCCAGTGGGTGTGTCCGATGGTGGGTGTTCTTGGCTGTGACCTTGGCGGACTCTCTCTTCTAACCCCCACCGGAGAGGAGCCAAGATGATGTGTGGCGGCAGGACAGGCGCGGGTTCCGAGGAGGTGGTGTCTTTTTGGTGTTGGCGTGAGAGTGCATCGGCTTTGGTGTTCTTTGAACCTGGCGGTATGAGAGGTGGAAGTTGAAGTGTTCGAAGAATAAGGCCCACCGCGCCTGCCTGGGGTTGAGTTGTTTGGCCTGTCGGATGACGGTGAGATTCTGGTGATCGGTTCAGACGGTGAATGGGTCACTGCTGCCCTGGAGCCAATGATGCCATTCCTCCAGAGCCCACTTGATGGCCAACAGTTCACGGTCCTCTACCCCGTAACGCTGTTGAGTGAGATTGAACTTTCTGGAGAAAAAACTACATGGATGTAGTTTCTCATCTGGACCGCGCTGGGAGAGAACGGCTCCTACACCCACATCGGAGGCGTCCACCTCCACAACGAAGGATTTGGCAGGGTCAGGATGAATGAGGACAGGAGCCGAGGTGAATTGGTGGCAGAGTGTCTTGAAGGCTTGGATGGCTTCCAGGGTGAGGTGAAATTCTCCGCGAGATGGTTTGGTGAGAGCAGTGAGAGGCGCTGCAGTTGAACTGAAGCCCCGGATGAAACACCTATAGATGTTGGCGAACCCCAGAAAATGTTGTAGCTGCTTAAGCAACGTAGGTAGGGGCCACGAACGCACAGCTTCCAGCTTCTGGGGATCCATGGCCACATCCTGGGTAGATATTACGAACCCAAGAAATGTGGTGGTGTGCTGGTGGAAAGCACATTTTTCCAAATTAAAAAACAACTGGTGGGCCAGCAACCTCTGTAAGACTGCCCGGATATGCTGGGTATGCTCTTCTAGAGTCTGAGAGTAGATGAGGATGTCGTCCAGGTAAGCATAGCACCATCTACCCAGCATGTCCCGGAGAACGTCGTTGATGAAGTGTTGAAAGGCCGCCGGACTGTTGCATAATCCGAACGGCATCACGAGCAACATAATCTACAAATCATGCTTGGCTTTCTGTTTTTTTCCCCATTGGGTAAGTAGCATTAGGCTAATTAATGTTATTTAATTTTAATTAATTCATGGATATTTTTAAAACACTTTGTATTATGTCATGAAATAGAGGAACGTGTTTTATTAATCGGTGCTTGGACATACGTTTTGGAATCCAGTATATAAATGTATAATAGTATAATCCAAATCATTTTACATACTGATACTGTCACACACAGACGAAGGCAGAGATGAAGGTAAGTGCAAAACAGGAGTAGTATGTTTATTAGACAGGTTGTCAAAAAGAATTCATTAGTAAGGTTGTTTAAAGATCTTATTTGAGCAATCCAAGTAAACGGGAGAGCAAAACCAGGGGAGCAGAAGAGAGAATCAGAGTCCATAAATCCAGGGGAATCCGTAAGCGTGAGGGAAGTGATCTGTAGACCAGACAATAAGTGACTGAACCGTCAAGGTATTTATAGGGGTGTGGTAAGTGGAGTCAGGTGCACAGTCAGTAATCAGGTGACCTAGAACGGTTGGGCGGATCCTCCGGGGGTGTGGTTTGAGTGGGTGACTGAGGTGGAACTCTGACAGATACATTTTGATACCTGTGGTTTTACAATTTTCTAATTGATTGTTGTGCTTGGTTTTCTTCCAGTTATCTGAATGTTGTTTTTCATTTGTGTGATTAATTTGTCATGTTTCCTCTCTTTAGGCTGATAATTGGGGCAATGGCTGGACCTGTGAAACTTAGAGTAATTCTAGCTGACAATGATGACAGGAAGTTGATCCTGCCTAAAGGGATGCCTAGTTCTACTGATGACCTCACACAAAAAAATCACTGACACTTTCCACTTGTATTCCCAATTCCATGTTTCTCCTATGACTCAGAAATAATTCTACAAGAAGCCAATGCTGAATACCACCCAGCCAGCAATGACATGTGGGGCCCAGATGAGGGCTTCATGGGCGGCAAATGTGGCCCCCATTATGGGCTTACACCCGGGATCCACATTGGGGCCAGCCGTGGAAGCCCAGACGTACTAAAAGTGGGACCTGTAAGGGTACTGCATGGGTCTTAATTGGGCAATTCATGTCAGACCGATTTGGGCCCCACCTGCCCAAATGGGTCCAAAGTGGGCTCTGCAACATGGCTACCCAGATGGGCTTTAAATGGGATGTGTAAGAGTCTTATGTGGGTCCTAACTGGGCAATTCATGCCAAACCCATTTGGGCCCCACCTGCCCAAAGGGGTTTAAAGTGGGTTTGCACCCGGGATCCACATGGGGGCCAGCCGTGGATGCCCAGATAGGTTTTAAGTGGGATCTGTAAGGGTCTTATGTGGGTCTTAACCGGGCAATACATGTCAGACCCATTTGGGGCCCACCAGTCTGAAGGGGTTTAAAGTGGGCTTGCACCCGGGATCCACATGGGGGCCAGCTGTGATTGCCCAGATGGGCTTTTAGGGGGACCTGTAAAGGGTCTTAACTGGGTAATTCATGTCAGACCCATTTGGGCCCCACCTGCCTAAAGGGGTTTAAAGTGGGCTTGCACCAGGATTCAACTGTGAATGCCCATATGGGCTTAAAGTGGGCTCTGTAAGGATCTTATGTTGGTCCTAACTGGGCAATTCATGCAAGGCCTATCTAAGCCCAACCATGCCAAATGGTTTAAGGAAACAATCTAAGAAAAATTAAAAACGAAGATGAATGTAAGTACAAGATAAATATAAGACACTTGATGCTTTGAACTGCAAAAAATATATTAAATTGAACAACAAAAATTATCTTTAAAAAACAATGTCACAACATACAGGTAAACTAAAAAATATATTTTAAAAAAATCTCTGAAAAAAAACTCCAAAAAATACAATACAAAATACACTCATGATATATGACATTGAACAACAAACATAATCTTTAACAATTTAAATTTTACAACATACCGATAAATAAATCAAAAATATATATTTTTTTAAATCTCTGGAAAAAAGAAAACAAAACATCTCTCCAAAAAATACATCCAAATACACTCATGGCGTTTGTGTTGTCGACGCTCTTAGGCCTCTTGCAGCCCCCCCACCCCCACCGGACACGAGGCCCAGCCAAAGCCCAGGAGGACCAGGCCGCCCCAGACCCCAATCATTCTCCTCAATCTAACCCATTCATCCATCCTCTCACTCATTCACTCACTCACAGACATTCTGTGCACTTGATTCACTCGCTCATTCACTCCCTCCACCAAATTCTCTCACTCATTCCATGAGCTCAGCTCACTCACTCCCCCCTCCCTCGACCCAACACACTCTCCTACAGTATCCTTGACTCACTCCCCACACCACCCCGCACACTGACTTGCTCAACTCAACTCGCTAAACCACCACTTATTCGCCGACTCACTTTACCCAGCTCATTCATTCGTTGAACCTGCGACTACCTGCCAGCACCAGCCAGACAAGTACCAAAGGTCTCCATCATCCCGACAGGACCCAGCACCACCATAGCCCCCCAGAGAGTCCCGCAATCACCGCACGCTGCGGTGGCCCATAAATATGCCATGCAGGACCCATATATGCGTTCCCAGATCAAACCCATGCCCACTTGGTCCATGCCTGTCCCTTATGGGGCCCATGTAATCAGCTCATATGGGCTTCCTATGTGGGACTCATACTACAAAACCTACATGGGACCCGCTGATTTCCCCCAGCCAAAGCCCATGCCCACACAGTTCCCATGGAACCCGTAGTTAACCCATCTGGGCCCCACATGTCATTGCTGGCTGGGCATGCTAATGGAACTCGTCTTAGTTCATCTCCAAAGCTGAAATTGCACATTCTGGAAATCCTAGCTGAGGAAATCATAAAATTCAAAGTATATCCAACAGATGTAGACCTTAATGCAGTGGCAGAAGCATTGATCAATAAACACCCTTGCTTACGAGAGCAAGGCTCCTACAATGGTTGCTATGGGTGGAAAATAAACCTAAAGTATAAGATGGCGAACAGAAGTGTGGGGTGTTCTGAGGTAAGCTGAATTCATTAAAGAACAAAAAGCAAGACCAATGCCATGCTGCTTCAAACATTTAAGAAGCCTTGAAGATCGGAAGTGAATTACTGCCCTCAACATCCAAAGGGAGAAACTTCTGACAGTCTGGAGAAAGAACAAGTTCAGCTTTTGACAGAGAATAGAAAAAGAATCAACGACAAAATAATCAAAGAGAAGATGGAAAGAACCTTTTCATACAGACGAGTTTAAAACTCGATGGCCAGTGTTTTTATTTTTTTCTTTAAAATGCAGAAGCTCATTTACTTTATTTAAGCCTGGAAAATTTAAAGTCAAAATACTTGGCATTTTGTTGCTCTTTTAACAGATCAATAGTGAATTCATGCGGATTACAACAGTCCCACTGGAGTTTAACCCTTTCGCACGTGAGTTTAAAATATTCTAGCTGAGCCCCCAGAGTGAGTTTTTTTTAGGCGACCGTTATTTAGAACGTATAGCTTTATTGTTTCCATGGCGACGCGTCGTGACACAGCGCAGCCACAATAGCGCTGTATGACACATGTATCACTTTTATGTGGTTTTTCCCTTTGTATTATTAATATTCACGAACGTGCTCACTGTATTATGAAATATCTGATATTCCGATTCTGAAATATGTGCACGTGAATGTATTTGGAGGTTTAAACACTTTTATAATGAGCGTATTAGTTGATCTATGCTGAGTGATGGGCGCCGCCATTTTAGTTCGCGCTGAATCCGAGCTGTGGGATTTACAAAACGCAAATTCATCCTCTCCTCCCAAAAATATTAAAGTAAGTCTCTGGTGAGCTTGGAGAAGAGCAGAGTGAACATTATAGTTACCTACACAATGTGTATATGATATAAATAAATCATGTCGTCAGATAACATTTGTAAGGCTCATTATTGCCGCTGCCATAGACATCGGCGTGTAGTTTGCTAACTATAAATGCATCGTTTTACTAGGATGTATGTGTATGTAAATGTCTGGAACCTAAAATAAGCATTATATGGTTGAAAACACGGAATAGTTGCGATAATATGACAAGCGCTCAGTGCGTCTGATCTGGCTCAAAGCGCCAAAGCAGATTTGAATTCAGCAGTTGATCACGTGACGCGCTGAACGTTCGAATCACACCGGTGTGATCGTACGCTCCAGGGACCAGCCAAGAATGATCACACTGGTGTGATCGTACGCGTGAAAGGGTTAAGTTTCTTGCTGTGCTTGACCAATATTCAGACAGCTTGATGAAGATTTTTCACACTAAAGGTGGAGTCAATGGCCGAACAATAAAAAACATCATGCAACCCATTTCACAGGTTGGTACACAAAGTTATACTCACCTCTTGGTTATCAATATTCAATTTTTTTTTTTAATGAGTTTTGTATTTTTTTTTTTAAAGAATAACAGCATAGATGTGCAAAGAGAATGCATCCTCAAAGCATTGTGTGCATACTTGAATGAAGACCATGCTGTTCAAGGAGTATGCTGTAAGCAAATGCTTCTCTTCCGTCTACTTCACTTTCATATATTACCTGTACTGTACTGTGTTCTTAAAGTTTAGTTGTCATACAAATGCTGCATATTTTGTTTATTTTGCACAGGATTGTGATTGGTTGATTGCCAAAGAAGCAATGAAGCAGACAGTAATGGTGATCTACATTGTTCGACATGAAGGACATGACCCAGTGGATCAGCCTGTAGATGTTGGTGTCGTGACTGAAGGGACTGAGGTTCTCAGCTCTTTGAGGAAGCAGTGGCCATGTTATTCGGACTCATTTACACCTTGAACCTTAGCTACCCACAAGAACTCAAATCTACATTTGAGGTAATCCAGAAAGTGTTCTTCAACCTGGATGGACACAGACTTTCACCAAAAGTGCAAACCCTGAAGAACAAGATGTTGGAGTAAGTTGACCTTGTTCTATTTTGTTATAGCTAAACACTGAGCAGAAATTGTCTTAAAACCTTTTTTTTTATTTTTTATTTTTTTTATTGTATAGTCATTTGATTTGGTTACATGCAGTATCAGTATTGTTAATGCTCTTTTTATTTTTTCGGACGGTGGTTGGTTTGTAAGTTTTATTTCTCGACTTGGCCGAAACTTTACAACTACTGCTGTAGTTGCTTTAATGTGATTCTTGAAATATCTAGTTGTAAGTTACTAGTTTTGAGATTGTAGCTCAACACTAAGCACAAGTTGTTGTTGGTGTTTTTCTTTTTCTCTTGAATGCAGTAATTATCAGATTTACATTAAAAGTGGTTGATGTTTCATTTAATTTAATTGCATACAAAAGCAATATCGTTAATCCTCTTGTTCTGGTTTGTAGTTTTATTTGTTTTACTAAAATATTTCTCAACCTGTCTGAAACCTTAAAACTACTGCTGTAGTTGCTTTAATCTGATTCTTGAAATATCTTGTTTTAAGATACTAGTTTTGAGATTGTATCTCTACACTAAGCACAATTCATTGGCTCAACCAGACAAAATTGTGTACATGTTAAATTCACAAGACAATTAAAACAAAATAATTTGACCTCATTGGCTGAAGATGATTTTTGCTTATGGGTTCTATTTGCCTAGATTAAGCTCAGATAACATAATTCAAATGCGTGAAAATGTGTGTCATAATTATATTAAGTTACACCAACAATTTATTTTTTTGAGTGTAATTTGAATGTCCAAAATAGAAAAACTATGAGTGAAGACCAAATCCAAGCTATGACTGTGAGTGTGCGTGGGTTTCTGTACCCATTGTATAAAATTTTATGAATCCATAAGATTATAGAAGTCCCTGTGAAGTGTTTTATTTGGGGCAACAAATGTGAAAATTAAAATCACCTAATAGTAGGATCTTTTCAAACTTTATGACACCACCCAGAAACTCTATTCTGCCTTTGAAAATTTCCCTGTGACCGGGAAAAAGAGTACTGTACAGGCCTGTCAGCATTCTTGAGGATAACAAAACAAATTCATTGATAAAAGACCTAAATAGCCCATTGACAGCCACAATAGCCCATTACAGCTGTCAATCTAATAGCAACACTGTTCCACTTGTCATCGTGTCTACAGCATTTCCTCCAAAAAGTAACACAAGGTCGCCACTGCAGGTAATCAGGAATGTCCACAAGAATGATAATGCAAACGGCAGATATCCAATCCAAAGTAATCCCGAACCAGAACTAAATTTCCAATCTCTATAGACAATTTACTGTCTTAAATAAAATGACACTAAACTATATTTAAAAATGACCAAAGTACTAGGAGCGACAGACGGCATTCCAAACGCAACGGCACCATCTTGGAAGTACTACATGCATGAACAAACTAATTGGTTAGTACACCTCATCTATTATTGTGGGTCATTTTAGGGTAATTATTTGGACACCTCCAACCATATAATCAGCGAGAGGGTATGGGTATGTGGAGGTTATATCCAACCATCAATTGGTGTTTACTGGCCAAAGTTAGTGTATGTTCTTGAAGCAATTTTCTGGATAGTGTTCCAAGTAATGATGCTTTGGAAGCAGATGTTTAAACAGCTCCTGATATTTCTGACAGTTTTAAGAGCTTTTGCATTCCAAATATGCAATAGCCTCATCTGTATGAACTAAGGATGCAGCCCATCCACAATATCCTTCAAGTGTAAAATTATAAGCCACACAGGTTCATCTGCAGGCACCAAATGCCCAATAATCAATAGCAACAATCTTAACAGACACCAGTTTTCATGTGCATTGCCACCAAATGACTGTCTGCTTGCAAATGTCTGTGGCACCAATTGAGGTTCCCCTTCAGTCGTACTCTACAACGTTACATCATAACTTATGTATTTGGGGTCTCCCCCTTGGGAGGCCAATCACCTCTGAGTTAACTGGAAAAAGCCAATGAAAATTGAGGCCTTGAGACGAAGAACCATACAAGTCCATAATTTTGAGTAATAAGATTTTTTTCATTTGGATTGTGAACATTATATTTTTATTTTACCTGAAAATAGACCACAAAAGCTTCTCAATTCTAAGGAGATAACATTTTTCAGTGTCAGTATTAAAAATCAAAAGTTATTGTGATTTATATTTCTGAAATGTGGAAGAACGGTATATGTCCAGTTAGTGTGGAATAACAGTATAACTCCAGTTCATCATATCACTTTAAACCACTAAAGATCTGATTCCTTTATCTTAGTTTTAATACAGTAACAGAAACTTCAGGTTAATATTAAGCATTTCTTCAAGTTCATTAATATTATTATTATTATTATTTAAAAACAGAAAATACAGTATGAACAATGTATAATACATAGACATTCTTACAGTACAGGCAATAACAATGAATTATTAACAAAAAACAATAAATAAATAAATAAAAACAATAAATACAATGCAGACATACATCATAGCTAAATATTATACAACATATCATAAGGTATACAAGATAAACTACTAAGTTAAACTACTATGATTCATTTTACACAATATATTATACAATATACCCCACCTTACCCTGCATATGGCCTACACATACCAGTCTACTCTTCACATTCTAGTGTCTCTCACGATATAAATAAATATATAAACAAATAAACTCTGCTTTCCCGTACTTTACACAGGACTGGTGGGAAATATGAATGAATACAGCTTTATTTATGGTATGTGGTTTATTTTGATAGGTTAACTGTTTATGCGGTGTTTAGCGCTCCTCAGCGCATTCAGAGAGAGAGAGAGAGAGAGATCACATCACATACGGTTCTTCCACTCACCTCTTTCGGTGGATTTTTCCCTGGTTATTGTTCTCCTCTTCGAGTCAAATATGGTTTTCCAGCATCCCTCAAAGCCTTCCTTACTCTGTCCTTCCATTTGGTCATGTCGGCTCTCTTTTTTTTGCTGAGGTTTTGCCTTTTAATGTCCGAAGCGGACATGACAGCAAGCGGCATCTCCATTATTCTTTGTGGACATAAACGGTTTTTCCACGTGACACTATTTTAACGTTTAAAATGCGGACTCTTGGTCGCGAGAAAATATGCCCAAACTGTTTCTGTATACAAAGTTCACACATACAATTAATGTCACATGGTTATCTCATTTTTTGTTTTTTTTGGACTTATACGGTTGTTCGTCGCACACACTCAATTGGTGAGTGGATTTTACATGCCCAGCCACATACGGGTATATATGATGGCGGTGTGCATCCATTCATTCAGATTTATGCTTTGGAGCTTCACACGCAAACTCACTGAAACTTATCTTTGGATTTCTCTTGACGCTGCGTAGCCGGCTGCATCACTGCACTGGTAACTTTGCATTACAGCGAAGATCCCCTCTTGTGTCGTGGTCCTTCCCTGGGCAAACCAGCACTAAAAGAGCAATTTTCCAATGAAGCATGGTCATGAGTGTCTTTTTTTAAGATGCATCTCCGATCGTGTGCTTTTAGGGAGCGATAGTTTCCTTACTTCCTCATGACAGTCACAATTGCTGTCTCACAGGTCTGGGATGTAAACAGTGCACGTTGAGATGGCACCTGTGGATGGGTTATGCCTGCGCTGTGTGGGCAGACCCATTATTACGCTTGGTCATAGCTTACATTTATTTTGTGGGCTGCCTTTGCGCTCTACCCTTTCCTGTTTCACGAGCTGCTGACTCCTGAGGCTACATTTGCTACAAGCATGGGAGACCTGAGGATTACAGGTCCGGCTCCTCTTAGCATATTACTGTCGAGTTTCTGAATGCCGATGTCGGTTCATCTTACCACGAGCCCTGCATCTCGTTTAGTGCTCATGAGGACATTAAGATGTCTATCGCCTTATCAGCGGGGGGACTCTCATCTTCTGACGCTAAGGATTCTGTTGAGCGGCCGCCCGTTGTGGTGGTTTTGGAAGCAGGCTACCTGGGGATTGGAGGACTGCTTTCGGAATACCCTTGGGAAAGACAGGCATTCTCCACCGCTGCCGCCTCTGACCTACGGGTCAGTAGGTACCCACCCCTTCAATAAAAGAGCAATTTTCTTTGTGTCCTTGGTTTTCTCTTAAAATGTTGGGTTTGTTGTGAACGACGCATGTCTTCCTCACACCTAAGCCCAGCACGCGGTCTCACCCTCTGAGCCGGGGATGCAGGACATGTTGCTTCCTCGCACTCTAGCTGCGACAACACGGGATCATGGATCAGGTAAGTGCTGCCTTAGCAGCCTGGCCCTTCTTTGGGACACTTGCTTTCCAGACTGAGCCATCCTTAAAAAAAAAAAAAAGAAAAGAAAACAGAAGCTGCAGGGGGTATTTATGCCATCCCTATTTATGCAGGCAGCAGCCCGGTTACTAAAACTACCCAGCCTGCTGGTCTGCTGGTGAAGTTGGTCAATCTATTCATCCTAAGAGAGCGGTGGGCTTCACCCATTCCTGGTTTTTAAGTTCTGAATCGGCCTTTTAGAGGCTCCTTGGGCATATTGCGCCCGTAGCCGTGGGTTTGCCGCTCAGCTGTTCCATATGAGATCACTTCAGCGCTGACAATACGACCAGATCCTAAAATGGGCATGGCACCGTTGCACACTTCGGGATAGTGTCCCTCTAAGTGTTGCCACCTTCCCAGCTACTCGTTAGACCCTGTGTTTCTATGGGCAGCCATGCTCTTAGGCCAGGTGTCAAGCAGCTATCTCGAAAGCCTCCGACACAGGCTGGCGTGCCATTTGCAATGGGCAGGCAGTCTCACGTTCCTGGAGAGGACTTCAACTGCAGCAACATTAGTCGCTCGAGTTGCTAGCAGTGCTTTTACCTCCGCAGGTTCCTACCGATGCTGTGGGGCAGGTACACGCTAGTCCATAGGACACCATTGAGGTGGTCTATGCTCCCGTTGCATGTCACAACTTGCCCACCATCTCCTCCTCTGGAGTCTTGCGGCTCAAATTGCTGCAGGCTGTTCACTTCCGAGAGCTAAGTTGCGACCAAAAAAAGGGGGCACTCTCTCTGAGAATGGCGATTCCAACCCCGGTGTCCAGCTTGTCTGCAGTTGCTTCCCTGAGTCCTCCCATGGCCGTCTCCTCCTGATCGATCGCTCGACAGGCACTCGCTGGCACACAGCCGGATCTGGGGTCTACAATAAAAACCTTCCTGAACAGAGGAAGGAGCAGGTTCCGCTGGTGAGTCTTCCGGCCCACCCGAACCTGGGTTGCTGACACTCATGCTCCTTGCGTTAGCCCCTCCCTGGGGGGATCCCCTAAGAAGAACTTTCTTCTCAGAATGTGCACAGTTGGTACCCACATCCCAATCCGTGGACCTGTATTGGGAAAAGCTGACCTATACTAACAGACATTCCTTAATTGTTGAGAACTCTGACTTTCAACCATTTT
>VONZ01002058.1:0-72849 GCA_012976165.1 Labeo catla | reverse complement strand
CTGATCTGAAAGACTCATTAGTGCATCTCTATGAGGATCATGAAGACAGAAACATTGAGCAGACTGAGTCCTACAGAGGCAGAACAAAACTGAATCATCAAGAACTACAGAGAGGAAACAAATCACTCAAACTCTCATCAGTCCGAATCTCTGATGAAGGAAGTTATAAGTGTTTTATTCAGTCCAACTCCTGGTATGATGAAGCCACTGTTGATGTCCATGTTGAAGGTGAGAAAACCAATGAAAACAGACATTTAAGACATGAGTTTAGACATCAAGCTTTGGTGTAGGGAAGACTGGGATGATTGTAACATGGCATCAGTTGTAATAGGGTCTATAAGGTCATAGAAATAGCAGGCCCTATCATACACCTGGCACGATGCAAGTGTTTTTTGCTAGTTTCAGCCCGACACAGTTATCATTTTCACGTCCTGCGCCAGGTACTAATCAAGTCCTTCAGGCTTAATTAAAAACTGCATAGTATGTGTGTTGGAGCAAGGTAGGAACAAAACTCTGCAGGGATGCGGGCCTCCAGAACCGGAGTTTCACACCCTGGAATAAGCCAAATACAAGTCTTCCTGATCTCACACACACCTGTTTACTGTACAAATACAAAATTTTACTGTTTGCATTTCTAGTGCAAGCCTCTTTCTTTAGCTTAGGTATGCAAACCTCCTTGCCACATGCACTGGAAACTGTTGAAAGTTAAATTTTCTAATGAAAATGGCAACGTGATCGTTTTATAAAGTATGCGTTTATATGTGCTTCATTTTCACTGGGGAAAACAGTGTTGTGATGAGGGGTGAATACAGCAAAAACGTAGGCTAGAGTAGATAGGGAACTGATTGTTTCCCCATGATATTTTTTAAACTGTATTTGCAGATATTATAACAATCTATCGATAAACACAGATCTTGTCCTTTGCTTTTCGCTCTGCGCCACCACAGTCTGCAGATCGTGCTGAAAGACAGGAAGGAGCCCCCCTAAAAATGGCCTAGGGACGCCCATGGCCAGGTAGTTTAAATTTGCACCCATCTGTGTACCCATGGGTTTACTGGTCTGAAAACAAGCCGCATTGTTGGCGCATTTCTATTTTGAGGCAACTGAAATAGACTGTGCCAATGACCAACTAAACCCTGGTCTAAAGTCAACAGCATATTTCTTTTTTTTTTTTTTTTTTTTTGTTATTCAAAGAGTGTGTTAGTAATATGTGCCTATAGGAAGGTGCACAATGCACATACGCTCTGCTTATTACACACATGGAAGCGCAACACAAACATACCAAATATTACAAATTAAAGGATTGCAATGTAGGATTATTATTAATCTTAGTTAATAAGATCAATAAATACATTGTAATCTTACAATGTAAGATTATTATTAATCTGAGTTAATAAGATTAGTAATAATCTTACTAGATCAGATTAATAATCTTAGTTTTTTGGGGGGTGGGATGAGATACGGACAACCATTTTAGACCATGTGCAGACCACTTTCCCATCCTTAAACTAGCAAAAGTGGATTCGGACATGCCCTAAGTGCACCTGCACAGTGCACTTTAGACCATGCACTTAGATCATTAAAATAGGGCCCATTATGTTCAGCAGATGGGAAGGATTGTCACACAGCTTGATTTACTTCTACTGGACCCACAAAGATTGAACACAATGAAATGAGATGGTGTTTAAGCTTACATTTGACACAACTATGAAAGTGACTAACAACCACTCAATGTGGGTCTCATTCACTAATAACTGCGTTGATTATTTATATTTACATGCACAGGAGAACTTGTCACAAAACATTTTGCATACATGAATTTATTCCTGACTTCATTCTAATACTGAATCTTAGGTTTTCTAAATAAGTGACCATGTGCACAAGGTTAGTAATTTGCATAAATCATGCCCAAACCATCTCCATATAAGGGCTTTCCACTTTTTGTATACATGTGGTTTCAGTACACTACCTTTTTTTCATTTAGAATGCATTTTCGTTACAAAAGATACCGATGAATTTGTTTGTTTGTTGAATGATTTGTTTGTGAAAATGTTTGTATGCAAATTTCACTCACAAATTTGTGTGAATGCATGCTTAGTGAATGAGATCCACTGACTTAAGTTTTCTATTCTTAGCCTATGTTTGTCTTTGTTCAATAATTTTTCAAACCTTTTTGCTGTTTTAGAATAAAAAGTTTTATTTTTTTCTGTTTTGAATTAAAAATCTTAAGATAAAATGTGGTTGAGTTGGGGGAAGGGATGGTACAAAAATGATTTTGAACAAGTTAATTTGTTTGTTAAAATAAATGCATAAAATTGAAAATTATGTCCATGTTTTCTATTAGTGTTACAAATCACCTCATCTACTGCTACAACTCACCTTGCATTTTGTTTGATGCTCTTGTCAGCCTCAAACTAACACAAAAAGAAAAAAAAAATTGGGTTAGGCACTAAGTGAATGTTTTTCATCTTGGTCTCTGCAGTTGTAGGCAGTCCTCCAGTGATCACTGTAGATGGATTTGATCATTCAGAAAGGCTTAATCTACAGTGTGAATCTGAAGGTTGGTATCCTGAACCTGATATTGAGTGGCTGAACAGTGAAGGAGTCAGTTTGAGCTCAGAAACTACAGAGACACACAGAGCTGCAGACAGTTTCAGTGTGAAACACACCATCACTGTACATCACACTGGCAGCAAGATTCACTGCAGAGTCAAACTGAAGCATCACATGCTGGAGACACAGATTGGGACCTCAAGTACGTGCTGACACATTTGTTGAGCAATTTTTATGTTTTTTTTTTATGGTTATTTGATGCTGTAGAATAGATCGAATGAAGTGAAACTTAGCAGATTTTTAAAACACTTTGTATTGTTAATGTTGTATAAGAAAATGAACAAGGTTTAATTTTTCTCCTAGTTACGTGTTCTGATAAATCTAAGTATATTTGTTAGTAAAACTCCACCAGATGATGCAAATGCATAATTTTGTCATTTCAATGATGCAAAACGTGTCATTTTGTGGCAGAATTTTGCTGATAAATAAACATATATCTTGGTACAGGTAACTCTGAGAAAGATTAAACCTTGTTCATTTACATATACTACTGACATTTGAACAATACTTGAAGAGTTGAAAATCTGCAAAGTTACACTTTAATTCTGAATTTAGTTCATTACATTAGGTAAATCAAAAAGCATCAGCAGCATTAATTTTAACTGCACATTTTTTTAAGTACATGTACTATACAAATGTATCTTGTTTGCATTATTAATTATTTTTAATCAAACAGTAATAAATGTTTGACTGGACACAACATGCTCAATGTGAGTCACTGTTTTGCTTTGCAGATAAAAGTTTTAATCCATGGAGGACATCAGTCATCTTGAGTTCAATTGCTGTTGCGCTCATTGTGATTGCTGGGATACTGATAGCTGTGTTTGTTTGTAAAAACAGAGGTAAAAGTCTTGTTTGTTTTTTTATTTAATATATTTTATTTAAAGGGGTCATGAGCAGAGAAACCAAAATTCCCCTCATCTTTTGACATATTGTTATTGTTGTACTATAAAAAAAAACATCCTGTGAGTTTAAGAACTCAAAACTTTCTTGTTAGTCTTCTTGTTAGTTCTATTTAAGGCAGTCTGTTAAAACGACCTGTCACTGTTGTGTGCGGAAGGAGACATAGGAAGACGAAATATAACTAAAAGTCTTTAATAACATCCACAAACGGTAACTCCAGAAAGGAACAGCAGGGAAACACACACCAACATAACTTTAAGATCCGACAACAAACACTGAACTGAATACAACTTATAAAGGGGTGCTAACGATACAAGGACAGGTGTGGGTGATTAACCAATAAGGGCTTAACAAGGAAAGGAACAGGAAAGACCATATATGGGCACAAAAGGGAGAGACCAACATAAACAGTCCACAGGGGTGTGACATTACTCCCCCCTCCCGGAAGGCATGACCTCGCGCCGTAGAGAAAACAAAAACAAAGAAGTGGACATGGGAAGGTAACAAGTCAGTGTAGGAGGAAGCTCTGGCGGAGGACGGACTCCTGGGAGGAGGACAACAAACAAAGTCCAGGGTGGTGAAGGCGGAGGGAGGAGCCAGTGAGGAGACAGAAGGGACTCAGAGCAGGAGGAGCCAGGCGAGACCCAGACCGCAGCTATGATGGTAGCCCTGGGCAACACCTGGGTGACACCGAGGATCCGGGGGGCCAAGGCTGCTTACCCTCAGCCCACCATCTGTGTGGTGGGCTTGCCGCGGGTCTGCCAGTCTCCATCGGCGTCATGGCTGGAGGATCCCTCGTCTCTGGCTCCAGCCTCTGAGTCCTGGACTCCGCATCGGCCCTCTGACCCAGCGGCTCCACCCCGGCTCTCAGCTCCACCGTCTCCACCATCACCCCTCGGCCCAGCAGCTCCACCGTGCTCCCATGTCCCTCCGGCTCCGCCTTGGTCGGTCGTCGTCCCGCCATCACCTCAGGACTCCACTCCTCCAGTTGCGCCTCGTCGCTCTGTCCCACCTGCTCCGTTGGGTTCCTCCCTCCCTCCAGCCTCAGTCCTCTGTTGCTCGGCTCTGCTGTGGAGTTCCAGATCTCCGCCCAGCCATGGTCTCCAGAGCCTTAGGCTCCTCCAATGACGCAGATGGGGACTGGCAGACCCACAACAAGCCACCCGCCAGATGGTGGGCTGGGAGGTTGAGCCGGGGCTGTCAGAGACAGCGGTGGTGGGACTGGCATCAGGGCGATGGGAGGAGATAGGGAGAGGGAGAGAGGGAGGGAGGGAGGGAGGGTGGGTGGGAAATCCAGGCAGGCAGAAAGTTCAAGGCAGACAGATTGTTCAGGGTAGGCAGGAAGTTCCACATGTATATCCTCAGAGAAATCAATAAATTCTTGTTCCACATTTAAATGTCCCAGATCCAGACATCACTCACCCTCAGCGGTGCAGTGGGCGGTGCTGTCCTCAGCACCCTCACGCCCCACTGGAACATCCACCGTCGCGGGCACTGTGGCTGGCTCTCTCACCTGGTCGGACTTGATAGGCTCAGGCTCCGTAGCAATCTCTCACGCTGTCACTCCCATTGATGATGGCTCTGTCGCTCTCGGCTCTGGCTGTCTGTCCACAGTGGGCTCGGGCGAGCAGCAACTATATATTTAGGTCGGATCTTCTGTCACAGTTGTGTCCAGAAAGAGACGTAGGAAGACAAAATATAACAAAAAGTCTTTAATAACATCCACAAATGGTAACTCCAGACAGGACCAGCAGGGAAACACACACCAACATAACTTTCAGATCCAACAACAAACACTGAACTGAATACAACTTATAAAGGGGTGCTAACCATACAAGGACAGGTGTGGGTGATTAACCAATAAGGGCTTAACAATGAAAAGAACAGAAAAGACCATATATGGGCACAGAAGGGAGAAACCAACATAAACAGTCCACAGGGGTGTGACACGACTACATCAGTAAGAACTCGTTATTATTAAAAACAAGGCGCGATTTGTCGTGGGATTTTCAAAAAGATTGAAACTATAAGACGATGCTGCGCCAGCTATATTGGATCCAACAGTCATCCCGCAACACATTGATTAACTTTTTCATTACGTGGTTGGTTACTGTTTATCGTAGTTTACAATTTTATGTAGTTTACAATTTATCACGCCTATTCAAACCAAGCGTTCTGATGAGGGAGGTCAAAAAAGTACAGAAAATAGCTTTTCACTTCTAAATTATGATGTTTTTGATGTAAAAATCTTGATAACATTATAAGTGGAACTTAGAAAACTGTAAAATATAAAAAATGCATGATCCTTTTTTAAATAAATAAGGGATGCTAGGGCTAATTGTTATGTTTTAATAATTTCTCAGGTGGGTAAAGTGCACTGAGTGCGCTCTACGACCATTGTCATCTTGTCGCAAAACGCTGCTCGGGAGAGTTTCAAAATACTACAAACAGTAAATACATACAATTATGAACACGTGTTAATGTTTGCTTGTTGAAAGTATTTTAATAGTATTTAATAATTATGAACAAAGCATTACAAAACAAATTACACCATCAATGAAACCACAAAGCTGACGCGGAGGTATGTATAATTACAATATAAAGTCGTTTACACAATATAAGTGTTATTGTTATTAATATTATTTTTTTAATAAAGTACATGTAATTTAAAAGTACATATGTGAAGATGTTTCTCACATGCAGCGTCACCATCCGAATCCATTCACTTCACTTTGTTCACTCCTGATATAGTCCACTCAACTGCCATACACCATATAGAGATTAGTGAATGAGTGAGCGTTTTCGGACACAGCTCAGGACATTTGACTGCACACGGGAAATGCATAAGCCTAATCGTTTAAACAACTAAAAAATATAAAACTTTTTTTACGTCCCTCACGCGTTGTAATAGGCAACAACAAATCTGAATGGTTAATAATGCACATCTTGATTTGATTTGAATAACTCAAAACTCAAACATCTCTTTTCATAGTCAAATCCCAAAATATTCCAGAATGAATACATAGTATATAATTGTCACACCCCATTGGACTGTTTGTGTTGGTTTCTCCCTCTGTTGCCCATATTAGGTTGTTCCTGTTTCCTGTCCTCGTTTAATCATCATTAGTTAAGGTTGTATCACCTGTATCATAATTGAGTTGGTCGTAATCACCTGTCTTTATAAGTTGTATTCAGTTCAGTGTTTGTCTCGCCAATGTGAATGTGAGTTTCTACCCTCCTGCTGTGGAATTACCTGTTTTGGAATTACCTGTGGATTATAATAAAGACTTTATCTTTGACCTTCGTCTTCATTCGCCCCTTCCTCACACATATGTGACAGAAGACCAGACCTTACAAAATAGTAAGCGGCTTGTTAACCCGTGTTTTTTGTTTGCAGTTTGTGTCAGTTTTTGTATCGTTGTTGTTTTTTTTCATCATGGATGACCTGGCCATCCTCATCCTCCTGCAGGAGGACCGCAGGGGACACCACAGACTCCGTGTTTCTGGCCATCTACACACACTACACGGACAACTGCCTCTGCTCTTCTATTTTGCTGGACTGAACACAACCACACAAGCACAGCTGTCCGGGAGGGTCCTCAAGAGAGCCTCGCCACCTTCATTAAGTGGGTGCTGGTGTCCTGCAGTTCCTCTGACTGTGGACATCATAAACGACACCAGCCGCACTCATGACCTACAGCCCAGCCAAACATCACCCCGATTCGTGGAGCGCACAAGCCCACCGCGAACAGAGAGTCCGGATCCTGCGCAACTGATGAGCCATTGCCGAGTAGAGCGACAGAGCTGAGGATCACCCCGGAGCCAGAGCCTGTCACGTCCTACCAGGTGCGAGAGCCGGCTACAGCGCCCGCGACGGTGGAAGTCACAGTGAAGTAAGGTGGAGCTATGGAGAGCCCCACTCACTGCACCGTCACTGAGGTTGAGCTGAGACTGGATCTGTGACCATTATGTTTGGAATAAGACTTAATCAGTTTCCATGAGGATATACAGGTGCATCTCAATAAATTAGAATGTCGTGGAAAAGTTCATTTCAGTAATTCAACTCAAATTGTGAAACTAGTGTATTAAATAAATTCAGTGCACACCGACTGAAGTAGTTTAAGTCTTTGATTCATTTAATTGTGGTGATTTTTGGCTCTCATTTAACAGCATCGTCCGGTCTCGTCAATGTGAGTTTCTGCCCTCCTGCTGTGGATTTACCTATTTTGGTATTACCTGTGGATTATAATAAAGACTTTATCTTTGACTTGTCTTTGTTCGCCCCTTTCTCACATGTGCGTGCTATAAGTAATATACTTATAGCATATCGCTAAGAAAATACAGCCATTTTCACTTGGTGTAAATGGAATGCATTTTTTTTCTTTGCACTTCGTGTAAATGGCATCTGTCTCTATTTTCACTGTGTAAATAGCGTCTGTCACTAAGAAAATATGCTACTGTTACTTAATGTAAATAGTGTGTAGTGTAAATGGCATCTATCACTATTTACACTTGTGCAAATAACCACTGCCAATATAAAATAGCCAAAAAATCATGAAAACGCATACAAACCATATACCATTGTATTATTTGTTTATTATTTTAGTTAGTTGGTGGCTTTTTTTTTAACCTGCAAAAAAGAATATCATTATGGCACGTATGAATAAAAAGTATTGAATAAAAAAGGCACAAAAGTAACTCCATACATTTCATCCACAAAATGGTTAATCAACAGACACTGTGTGTTCATATACTTTTTGTCATATGAAGGAAAGTGTACATCTCTGGTCACCTTTTCTTGCCTTTGTTCTCAATTTATTCAGAACATAATGAACTACAGAATGAGAAAGGAGAAAAAAACGAGGTGAAATTGTCTTTTAAACTTATAATTTCATTTTAATGTAAAGTTTGTTTTCATCTACAAAATATCTACTTAACAGACACTGTGTATTCAAATTCTGATATTTTTTTCTTTTCCCCAGAACATGATCAACTACAGGATAAAAACATGACAAAACAAGAAGGTGAATTTATCTTTATTAGATTATTAGTTCACTATCAATTTATGAATATTTTATTTTATTTTATTTTATTTTATTTTATTTTATTTTATTTTGTAGTTATTATTCCACCCCATGATGCGTGCTTTATAAAATGTACATTTTAATTATTCAGTTGCCATATATACTTGTGCGTGATGTTCTATAATCTATTTAAATTTTTTTCTTTTGCTTTTATTCTGAATTTTCTTCAGAATGCAATCAACTAAAGGAAGGGATTATTCAAATACAAGAAGGTGCATTTATCTTCAGTAGCTTATTTTATTAATAATTGAAACTTTTTTTTTGTACTTAATTATTCAGTTACCTTATAAACTTGTGTGTAATCTATATAATGTTGTTTTCTTTATTCTGAATTTTCTTCAGAATACAATATTCTTTTACAGAATAAGAACAAGAACATAAAACAAGGTGAATCTGTCTTTTAAGTTATAATTTCATTGTCTGTTTTCATCCACAAAATACATACTTAACAGACGTTGTATTCATATGATTTTGTGTATATGCTTTTGTGTATATATTGTCCTGTAAGTAAGCCATTTTGTTTTTATTTATTTAAATAGAATTTCTGTTTTATTTGTTGTTGTTGCTCAGTCAGATGTAATTATGGCCTATACATTTAATGTTATTTTTTCTCATGCCTTTATTTTGAATTTTCTTCAGATTTTAAAGAACTATGGATGGAAATTAGCAAAATAGAGGAAGGTGAGTTTATCTTTATTAGGTTAATTATTTCAACAATAACTAATAAAAAATTATTAGTTCTGTCCTGTAATAGATGCATGTTTATAAAATTTAGTTAAAATTATTTTTTAAAAATGTTCAGTCAACATATTGTGTGATGTTATCTGTTTAATGTTTTCTCTTGTCTTTTTCTTCAGAACATAATCAACTACAGAAAGAGAAGTGGAATATACAAAACGGTGAATTTATCTTTATTAGGTTATTTTTTTCACTATCAATTTAAATGTTTTTGTCATTTTTTTTTTCCTTTCTTTTTTATTTGTAGTTATTACTCCACCACATGATAGATGCATGTTTCTAAAATTATTCTGTTAAAATTATTTTTAAAAATATTCAGTTAACATATTGTGTGATGTCTTGTTATTTCTCTTGTCTTTTTCTTCAGAATGTGATCAACTAGAGAAAGAGAAGAGGAATTTACAAAAAGGTCAATTTATCTTTATTAGGTTATTATTTCACTATCAATTTAAATGGTTTGTTTGTTTGTTTGTTTGTGTTTATTTGTTTGTTTCTTTTTTGGTCTTTTTTTATTTGTAGTTATTACTCCAATTTATAATGCATGTTTATAAAATGATTCCATTAAAATTATTCAAAAATATTCAGTTAACATATTGTGTGAGGTTATCTGTTTAATGTTTCTCGTCTTTTTCTTCAGAACACATTCAGAAGAAGAAAAACCAAAAAGGTGAATTTATCTTTATTAGGTTATTATTTCACTATCATTTTTTAATCTTTTTTATTTGTAGTTATTACTCCACCCCTACGATAGTTCAACGTGATATCATGATAACATAATTTGTATGTATTTTACGTAAGCACTTCTACAGACACTGAAACGTATAAAGCATCTAAACATACAAATACTTAGGTATTTTCACCATTTAAATGTACAATACTGACGTATTGAGGACACCTAAAAATTACCCAGGTTCATTAGAAATACGTGCCACTACATACATTTCTGCAACACCGTAATTATGTACCTTACTGCACGTTTCGTGGCAGTTTCAAATGAAATGTCCAGACAGTGGCGCTAAAACACACGTTCAGTACATGACCTTGGCACGTTTTTATTACGTTGGTACAGGCACGTATTGCTGTATTTTTATTATGCTGCTTGCGGTAGGTATTCCAGCTGTTCAGAATTCAAATATCCAGGGCGTTTCGCTAAAGGTTAATGCTCTGTCTTGTTGGAGATATCCCCTACACCTAACCCAACCCTAAACCTAACCGATAGTGTTAACAAATGCAAAACTAATTAAAAAATCTATTTTGTGATGTAGCCGTGCTATTTTTACTTCCTCATTCAGATTTGAGCTGTTTTGTCGAATTGTAGTTTCATGGGTTCGAACCGGAGTTCTTCATCACCTAAGTGCAACGCCGTATCACGTGAGCTAGCGAGCAAACTGACTGCGTTTGAAAACTTATGTATATGAAGCTGTATATGTGACGACAACGTTCTAAAGTATCAATTTTCATATCGCGCAGGATGTTAAAATTGTTTTAAAACCATAATATAATATTCAACAGTAGTAATCGTCTGAAAATTAGGCTTTATTAATCAAAACTCTGCTTGTAAATCATACTATGTGTGAAAAGGAATCAAAGTTACTGCCTCTAGCGTTCATTTTAACCTGAAACTGCAGTGATTCGTACATATAGGTACGTTTTTTCAGGTTTGCAGAAATGTATATAGAGGCACGTATTTCCAATGAGCCTAAGTTGAAAAATTAATCTGTATAAATATTAAAATCGTGGCATTAATTTTATTATTGTTGTTTTTAGATGTCATATCAATAGCCTTATGTTTTCAATTGCATTATTAAATTGTTCACTCGTTTACTTAATATGAAATGATAACATTTCGTTCTGTTCTGTGTAATTTATGCAGTCAGCTCATTTCCAAGAATAGGCCTACATAGTGATAAAGAAGACTACACTTTAAACCCTTAAAATGAATAACATTTCTGTAATCGTTTAACCTTTTACATGTCATGTAATGTTTACTTTTTTTGCCATGGGCCACAAAAGGCGTTTTTCCCACTAATTCCCTCCTGAAGTACATGATGCCAGTATCCGCGGTCGGTAGCTACCAGTTCCCAGCTGTTTATCGTGTTTGCAGACATCCTTGAAGCGCAGAATTGGGTGACCCTTTGGGCAATGTCCCATGGCCAATTCACCATACAGGAAGTCCTTGGGGACACATCCATCATCCATACGGTGCACATGACCAAGCCAATGCAGTCGGCGCTGACGGAGCATAAGACGAATGGTGAGGGAGCCTGCTTTCTCCAGCACTTCAGTGTTGGTGACCTTGTCCTGGCATGTGATGCTTAATATCTGGCAAAAACAGTGAAGGTGAAAGCTCCCCAGGCGGTTTTCCTATCTGATGTATGTGGACCAGGTCTCACTGCCATTCTATAAGGTACTGAGAACACATGCCTGGTACTCCTTGAGCTTAGTGTTCACCGTCAGCAGGTTATTGCCCCACACTCTCTTTTTCAGCATTGCCATGACAGCGGCGGCTGTGGTGGTGCGTTTGGAGATCTCGGCATCGAGTGAAAGGTTGCTGGTAACTGTTGAGCCCAGGTAGGTGAACTGGTCGGTGATCTCGAGCTTCTTGTTGTTGATGCAGATCGATGGTGGTGCAAGGACACCCTGGCCCATGACATTTTTTTCATGCTGATAGTCAGAACGAACTCCCTGCAGGCATGAGCGAACCGGTCCATCACACTTTGAAGTTGTTCTTCGGAGTGCAAGGTCAGAGCGGCATCAACTGCGAACAGCTACTCCCTAATGAGCACTGTGCGAACCTTGGTCTTGGCCTTCAGGCAGGACAGGTTAAACAACTTCCCATCACTTCTGGTGTGCAGGTGAACACCTTCTTCCGAGTCTCTGAAGGCGAAGTTCAGCAGCAGCGAGAAGAAGATGCCGAACAATGTTGGCGCAAGGACACAGCCTTGTTTTGCACCGCTTCTGTTGGTGAAGGTTTCAGATGACGCACCATCTTAGTGCCCTTCATGTCATCGTGGAAGGAGGTGGTGACGCTGAGCAACTGGAACTGAAGCTGGAACAGGCCTCTTCTGTTTACTAGGTCAACAGGTCTATGAAAGCGACGTAAAGTATTACACTTTTCTTACGTTGCTCTCTGCATTTCTCCTGGAGCTGACGCACTGAGAAAATCATGTCCACTGTGGATCTCTCTGTCACACTGGGACTCTGGATATATGCGGTTAACGAGAACTTGTAGATGAGCAAGGACCACGCGTGTGAAGACTTTGCCCATGGTGCTCAGAAGAGAGATGCCACGGTAATTATTACAGTCACTTCGGTCGCGATTGTTCATGTACAGCGTGACGATCTTGGCATTGCGCATGTTCTGGGGGACCTTACCTTCTCTCCAACATTGACACAGGAGTTCGTGAAGTGGCTCAAGCAGGGCTGGCTTTCCACACTTGATTATCTTAGGAGGTATTCCATCTTTACCTAGAGGTTTGCCATATGATTAGGCATCGATGGCTTTAAGTTCCTCCACGGTGGGCTCTGCATCCAACTCCTTTAGAACAGGCAGGTCCTCAATTGCGTCAATTGCTTCCTGGGAGACAGAATTTTCTCTAGAGTCTCTAGGTTAAGGTAATGTTCAACCCATCTCGCAGGCTGCTTGCCCTGGTCTGTGATGGTCTCTCCTGTCTTGGATTTCAGGGGCGCGCTTTTCTTCACCGGTTTTCCTGTTGGTTGCGTGATTCTTTCATACATGCGTTTGATGTTGCCGGTGTCTAAGGCTTGTTGGATGTTGCCAGACAGCTGAAGCCAGTAGTTGTTTGCGCAGCGGGGTGCTATTTGCTGGACCTTGCATTGTGCATCCTTTAAACTCGTTGTGCTCTTTAAACCATCCCTGAACCATTTTTGCTTTGTGGCAGGGCTCATATGTCTGCTGAAAGAGGCCACAGCCACCAGGGAATACCATTTCCATTAAAAGGATGTACATGGTCTGCAACAATGCTTAGGTATGTGGTACATGTCAAAGTAACATCCACATGGATGGATTCATGTGATGTTAAAGAAGACGTGATTCTTCAGACCAGGCAACCTTCTTCCATTGCTCCGTGGTCCAGTTCTGATGGTCACGTGCCCACTGTTGGCGCTTTCAGTTGTAGACAGGAGCCAGCATGGGCACCCTGGTTGGTCTGCGGCTATGTAGCCCCATACGCAACAAACTGTGATGCATTGTGTATTCTGACACCTTTCCATCAGAACCAGCATTAATTTCTTGAGCAATTTGATCTACAGTATCTCGTCTATTGGATTAGACTACACGGGCAGCTTTCGCTCCCTTTGGTGCATCAGTGAGCCTTGGCCACCCTTGACCCTGTCGCTGGTTCACCACTGTTCCTTCCTTGGACCTCTTTTGATGAATACTGACCACTGCAGACCAGGAACACCCCACAACCCAGTCTTCTAACCATCACAATTTGGCCCTTTTCAAACTCACTCAAATCCTTATGCTTTCCCATTATCCTGCTTCTAACACATCAACCAAAGGACAAAATGTTCACTTGCTGCCTAAAATATCCCACATGCTAACAGGTGCCATGATAAATAATCAGTGTTATTCAAAATAAAAAAATAAAAATATTCGCTTTACCTGTCAGTGGTCATGTTATGCCTGATTGGTGAATACCCATGTGTGATGTTCTATTTATTGATCTATTTAATTTTAATTTCTCATGTCTTTATTTTGAATTTTCTTCAGAATGTGATCAAAAATTGTTGTTGTTGTTTGTTTGTTTGTTTGTTTGTTTTACTTGTAGTTATTATTTCTTCCCTATAATAGATGTGTCATGCCCATGGACTCTCTGTGTATTTTTCTCCCCATGTGCTCCGTGACTTAGTTTTCCCTCTTGTCTGATAAGTCATTTGTGTCACCTGTGTCTCGCCAGTTACCCCTCGTTAAGCCATGTATTTAAAGTGTTGTCTGCCCCATGTTCCATTGTCTGGTATTGAATGTCTTCCTGAACGTCTTGTTGTGCTATGTGTGTTTCCTGCCTGCCCACCCTGTGTAACCCCTTTGGTTTGGAGCCCAGTGCACCATCACCCTGCTGTGCAGCGCTCAAGCCCGAGCCCATCATTGACAGAAAGCCCGAACTCGCCACGACTGATGAGCCACCATCAGACCATGTGTGTGAGCCAGCTACAATGCCCACATCATCGTCTGAGCCCCCGTCGGCCTTGTTTTGGCCATGGACGCCATTTGTGAACTGTCTGCCAGGCCTGAGAGCTTGGAGGCTCAAAAATGCCCACCCACCCTTCCACTTCTTCCTTCTCCACCGTTGTCGTCTGGCAGCCCCTCTGCTCACCCTCAGCCCACCATCTGTGTGGTGGGCTCACCGCGGGTCTGCCGGTCTCCATCAGCATTGAGCCTCAGAGTCCAGGACTCACTCCTCTACCTCTCCCCTATCGACCCAGCGGCTCCACCATGGCTTCTAGCTCCCCCCTCTTTGCCATTGGCCCCGCAATCCAATGGCTCTGCCGGGCTCCTTCGTCCCTCCAGCTCCGCCTTGGTCTGTCGTTGACCACCCATCACCTTGGGACTCCACTCCTCCGACTGCACTTCGTCCCTCAGGCTCTGTCAGGCTCCTCCATCCCTTCGGCTCCACCTTGGTCCTCTGTTGCTCCGGCTCCACCACGGAGCCATCAGTTCTACCTCGACCCTCCAGATCCTCCTCGTCACCCTGGCTCATTGGCTCTCCGCCTCGGGCTCCTCTCTCTGTCGACTCCACCGTGGGACACCTTTCCAGCTGTGGCCTGGGTCCCACCTGGCTTCTTCTGCTCCAAGTCCCTCCCATCTCCATCGTCACCCTCCCGGGTGTCCGTCCTCCCCCCGTTATATGGCTTTATTAAATTATTAATTGTTATTCTGCAAAACAATGCATTAATACAGTATGAATCAAATTCATTATAGTTTATTAAAAAATAAGTAATCTGTTTAAAGTCCTCTTGGTTTCACTGGTCTTAAAGTGGTGACTAACATTACTGGTCTCATTATTGATCTTAAAATGAATTCTGTTATGGATCCTATATAACTTATTACTTTCTGTTTTTTACAGAATTGGAAGAAGACAAAGCCTGTTCTTTACAATGAGGTGCAGGTGAAGAAGTGAACTGGTTGTTATTAAGGTCATTATCAGATATTCCTTCATGTTAAAGATAAGTACTGGACTGTGGGTCTGAGTAATTGGGTGCATTGGGCTTATGTTTCTCCATTTATCTTTCTTAATTGTGGAGCCTTAGAGGGTCTTTGTGTATTATGAGGAGGTTCTAGTCTCCTTTTATGATGTCGAGTCAATGTTTCATACCTACTCCTACACTGGTCAGATGTTTGATGAGAATCTTATTTGTTTGGGTCTTGCTTGGCTTAAAATCTCCACTCAATCACTGATTATCATAAAATGTTTATCTTTTAAAAATTATTTTTTAGGGAACATTAAAAAGATAACTGTAATGGTATTCTTACCGTAAGTACTTGATGTATGATTTGTCATTTCTGTATTAGTTATAGCCAGATTTCTGACTGTTGACAAATTCCAATCCACATTTAGACAGGAAGTTTTTTTTTTTTTTTTCTGCCCATTTAAAAAGAAAGAGACAATCTGGCTGACATGTAGAGCAGTTTATTCTTGTGACATTTAGGGGTGTGTGAAGCTGAAATTGAAGATACTACAATAATAGACCAATATTCAACAAAGTGGAAGCTCATTCAAAGTGCTTATATAGATATTCTCACGTGAGTAGTTCTTACATACACGTAACGTAGGTTTTATGATTTATGACCTGATTTATGACTGGATTTATGACCATATTTTTGACTCCTGTCATCGTTTGATGGACAGGTAGACATATGTCTAGTGTGTACATGATTAGATTTATGGCTGAATTTATGTGTTTATGACCCCTCTGTCACTCTGACTGCCATGTCACCTGGGTCCTGTCAGCTCTGAGTGACATGACAGTGTTTGTGTAAATCAAAAGATCAAAACAGATGTTAGATTTGACTTTAATTGGATTTATGAGTGATTTTTATGATGTTTTATCTCATCCGCTTCCCTGGTGTTTTATGGTGTTGCTTCTTCCAGACCTTTTGCTAACAGTCTGGGAGTTTTGGGTTTCGTCCTGATTGTGGAACAATGGCAGGACAAATGTGTGTGTATTGTCACCTCAAGAGGATCAGTTGTTGTTTGATCACAACGATATATGCTAATGTTCAGATACCACCCTACTGGGTTTCATTTACATCTACCCCTCTGCGTGCAATGAGAATGTCTGAAAGTATGGCTTTCATGTTTGTGTTTTAGGTTGATACCTTAGCAAGACCAATGTCTAGACACCAACAGTCTGTCTATCAAACCATCTACACCCATGCTAAATAGATTGTCGGGATGTCTGGTTTATCAAGGTGTGGAAAAGGAAAAAAGTAAAAGATGTAAAAGACATGATCAATAAAAAAATTCTACTTGCTAACATCTTAGAGAAGATCAGTATTGTCTGATTATTAGGGTTTTGTTAAAACAAAACATAAAACGTTATTAAGATCAACAACTAACCAAACCAATCTAGAAAAGACACTAGACTGTCTACTTTAGAAATAAATAATGGTTGTTATCTGAAAATGAATCAAATGAATCAGAACACTCATAAATGTTAAGAAATACTATATACAATATGTGTTTATACCGTTTTTGTTGTTGTTGTTGTTGTATAAAAAGAGTTAATCAAGAATCATAGAGTTCACCAGAGTTCGAAAATCTCATTAATTTAAAAACAACTTTTTTAAATCGTTTCTTTTTTCTAAAACATGGGGAAAAAGAGAATAGTGTTTTAAAATAGGTAAAACAATCTCTTTTTATATGAAAATAATATTTTACATCGATTTCAACTAAAATAGTACTCGCTAGAATGTTATTTTTCACCCCCCCATCGCGTTTTCTTGAGGTAGGTGTGGCTACATATAACGCATTCCCCTTTTTTTCGCAAGATCGTACAAACATTGCGGGGAAGTCTTATAGCGCACAGTATACGGAAACGTCTTAACGTAACCTACGTGCTTGAGTTTACGTTTTTACTTCATTGCTTCTTCAAAAAAAACATTTTTGCTTCTTCAAACTCAGGACAACGTTTTTAAAATGTCTGGCTCTCCTAACGGTAAGTTATTTTAAACATTATTTTGTTTTGTTTTGTTTTTAAATCTCAAAATTGTTTAGATGCGATCAATGTGTAAGATCCAGATTGCTTAAACAGGCAATGTGATATCTTGTATGCAGAACACGGACTTGAGACAATTGTAAACGAGATCATTGCGCTGAATACAGGCGGTTGTTACGAAGTCGCTGCGTGCTGGACGGAACAAGACGAGAGACGAGATAACAAGCAACAATATTTAATATAATCTTCAGGTAGCACAAGCAGGAACTGGCAGGAATATCCACACACGTAGAAACATGAAACATCAACAATAAAGACCGACAGAGAACTCAGGATACAAACAGGCTTATAAAGGGTAACTAATAATGAAATACAGGTGACGGGGATAACAGAATAACGAGGGCAAAACCAAAGTTAACAGGATGACAGGGGGAGACAATGGGAGAAACCAAATATACAAACAGACAGAACTGTGACAGCGGTATAATTCATCTATTGTATCTTATTTATATTATTTTTAAATTATATGAGAAAAAAAAAACATATCAATGTGTATAATGTTCGTGTGTTTATGATCGTTTCTTTCTTTTTTGCTCACCGCAGCACGACCTCCACAGCCTGACGTCGGAGGTGAGGCGAGAGAGACGAGGCCTGACAACATGCAACCGCTCGGTAGCTTTTTCCACTTAAAGCTTCAGTTATTAATACAATGACGTACAAACTAAAATAAGAACTCTACTTGTGGTAGACTATTCAAGTATGTATAATGCATTGTGTTAATGCACGTTTTTCTTTTTCATTATTATTATTATTATTATTATTATTATTATAATAACAGTGCAGACACGTCAGATCAGTGACACCGCTGCATCTGAAGCGAGAGAGATCCGAACTGAAAACAAAGGGTCACTCGGTGAGTTTTAAATCAACATCTTGATTTTTTTTATTGCGTTGTGAGAAAAAAAAAAAAGATGGTAAATAATTATTTGTGTTTGTACTAGCGTGTTTAAGGCAGATTGTTAACCGCTACCCAGCCGTTACACCTCCTACTGGACAGGATCCGCCGGCGGGGCAGATCGCTGTGACTGCGGAGGTTCATGGTGCAGTACAGAGATACACTATTCCACATCCGCCTGGTATGTATTAATCAGAATTATATATATATATATATATATATATATATATATACACTAGTGTGTTTAAGTCAACTTGTTAACCGTTATCCATCGTTACAGTTGTTGATCCCCGTGACACAGCCCCTGCTATTCCAGGCCCAAGCGGTATGTATTGTAATAAGCATTATTTATAATATATCTATACCGTACCCGTTTTTAAAAAAAAAAAATTCACATTTTTTAAATGTGAAACTCATTCACATTTTTTGTTCATTGTTATTCACACAGGTTGTTTTGGTAAGGCTATACCACCGCCACAAGTATTTCCTGATGGTAGCATTGGTGTAGTTTTTAAAAGGCAAGAGTCACCATCCACATCTCGGAGGGTGGGTCAGGACGTGCCCGCAACTGTGAAGGTTCAACCACGTGCAGAAAAGAAAACAATCCACCGCGAGCTCTAGGTCATACCAGGCCCACCTGAGCGAAAATGACAGAGACAATCAGGGGGTAAGTATAGAGGAATCAAATGAAATTATTCTCTTTATTATCATCATTATTACAATAATAATGATTATATTATTTTTTTAAATCCGTCAGAAGAACCTACGATCTGGAATGAGAATTTTGTCTCATCAAGCATGGGACAAATGTGATATGAACCAGGTATCTAGTGTGGAACAAGAGCCAGAATTAAACCAACCACCTGAGATAAGCGAAATTGCTGTAAATCCGGACGTCGACGCTGATAATCTTCCTTCAAACCAAGAGGAATACAAGAACCAGCTGCAGAACGACGTAAACAAGGAAATTCTGAACTCTTTGAATACGGTTGTGAAGAACCAGAAAAGAATAATAGAGGATCATCAGAAGGCCCAGAAGGAGCAAGCACGTTTTAATCAGACTGTGACGACAACGCTGCAGAAACATGGGATCATTCTTAAACAAATAATTGCGATGCAAAAACGTCATGATGGTGGACATGAACGAACAGCGTGTGATCAGGAAATGACTGTTACGCTGTTAAATGAACTACTGGGGTTTTTTAAATAACGTTGGTGAGTCCTATTTTCTTTTTCGTTCTTTGTATTATTTTAGACATCTTTTAGACATCTTTTTATTCTTTTTGCTCACGGTTGTATGGTGTGAATATTTGAAGATAAATTAAGACTACAATGGCTGCAAAACGTTGTCGGGAGTCATATGATGATGATCTTGGTCCTCCGTCAAGATGTAGTAGGGGTAGTCATAATGATCAGCAAAGCACTACAGAAAAATTACTCCAACTCATTCAGACTGTTGAAGAAATGAAAAAACACAAATCCGCTAGATTGTTAAAATTAATAAACACTGTACGATCAAGGGCAGAACCTCCTCCAGAACCAATTTTTGATTCTGAACAATTTGTAAATTCTCAACACACTGGAGAGGTAGCAGAAGCACCTCCAGAACCAATTTTTGATTTTGATTTTCGATCAATTTGTAAATTCTCAACACACTGGAGAGGTAGCAGAAGCACCTCCAGAACCAATTTTTGATTTTGATTATGATCAATTTGTAAATTCTCAACACGCTGGAGAGGTAGCAGAAGCACCTCCAGAACCAATTTTTGATTTTGATCTCGAACAATTTGTAAATTCGCAGCAGATTGGGGAGGGATTAGGTAACCAGCCACACCGTACGCTTGACCTTACCGATCCAAACATGGGTCTTACTCAAGATGAAATAGAATCACTTGTAAGAGAGGGTGGCGATGTGGCCGGATACTCTGTAATACCTCGTGCACGGTTCAATGGTTTGGAAATCCATAGAATTATAAACCTCAGGGAAATATCTTCTACAAATCTAGCAGACTACACAGTATTTTTACATGACACACTTTCTGAAATAGTGGCATTTTCCAGATTGTTAGGCGGAGATGGAAGTTTAATTAACATTACCTTGAGAGGTGCTAGCCTGACATCAGATGTTAATACACTCTTGTCACAGGGTAATGATTACAGTGTTGATCTCTTTACTGATCAGCTTGAAAAGATTATGCAGAGCAACTCTGATGTGCAGTTTGATGAGAGTTTAAATTTAAGAGTGTCTATAGCAAGAAGTAAAAATGGTGGTGCACGTCGAAAAATACGTGATCTTGCCCATGATGAAGTGATCCGTAAAAACAGGCTTCATCTTTTCATCCCTATGAACATCTCATCCAATCTTTGCTTTGCAGTCTGCTTAGCACACTTTCTAAACCCTCAGAAACCGCACACAGAGCTAGAATCTGTAGCGTCATCGTTGCAGAAGGCTGTAGGGTACACGGATCAACACAAGGTGGTGCTTAATGATGTCACGCTGTTTGAACGCATGCTGAATATTAAAATAGTGGTCTTCTATAGGTCGAACACAGGAGAGTTGGAGAAATATACCAACACAGACGTACCGCATCATAAAACGGTGTTTTTGTACCTTCACGACAATCATTATTTTATGATAAAAAATCTACATGCGTTTATTGGTACCCCATACACATGTGAGTATTGTTTTAGCGGTTTTACCAGTCAGAGAGATCATAGATGTCGATACACCTGCGACGTTTGTAATGCACCTGAATGTCATCTTTACCCCAAAAAAACAAAACACTGTGTCGACTGTTTGTGGTACTGCAGGTCTGACTATTGTTTTGAGATGCATAAAAAGCCCCCGCTAGGTCACCAATTCGCACAATGTGATGTTACCAAATATTGTCGAAAATGTAACAGACGATACCACGTCAGCGGCACCAATCCCAAACCACACAAATGTCCTGCAGATCAGTGTCCCCATTGTGGCGAGGGTTTGGTAGCTGATGGTGTGCATCAATGTTTTATCCAACCGGTTAAGATGAAGAAACCAGACACAAAGTACATCTACTTTGACTTCGGGACGCGTTATGAAAATGGTAAACATGTTGCTAATTTCGTATGCGCTATAACGCATGGCGGTGAAGAATTTGTAGCTGAGGGTCCTGATTGTGTGCATCGTCTCATTAAGAAGTTCAGATGGCCTCATTATCGTAATTTCACATGGATTGCACATAATGCATCCGGATTTGACAATTTCATTCTTTTGGAATACTTCACTAGGATGGGGATTGCCCCTTAAATTACAATGCAAGGCTGTCGTCTAATCTTTATGTATGATGATGCATTCAAGCAGAGGTTTATCGATAGTTACAGTTTTATACCCATGCGTCTAGCCAACACGCCTGCTGCATTTAATCTCCCCAATGCCGAAAAAGGGTATTTCCCACATCAGTTCAACCGTATCGAAAATGATTCGTATGTAGGTCTGTACCCGGCCAAAGATTTTTATGGATATGCAACAATGTCAAACAAAGATAGAGCAGAGTTTGACGAGTGGTATAGTGGTGTTTCTGACAAAGTGTTCGATTTTAAAAAAGAACTAGCTATGTATGGAAAAAATGACGTCGTCTTACTAAGGGAAGTGTGTATGAAGTATCGCGACGAATTCATCCAGTGTACAGGTCTAGACCCGTTTAATTACACTACCCTGGCTGCTACTTGTATGGCAATCTTTAAAACACACTATCTACCAAAAGATACAATAGCACTGACACGTAACAATGCCTACATCAATCAGAATAAGATATACTCAAATGCATCGATTGAATAGCTTGAATATATAGGGAAATCACGGCGTGTAGATATTCAGCATGCGTTAAATCACGGGGAGGTATCATTCGGCAAGTATTATGTGGATGGTTTTTATATCGATGGTACAACTAGAAAGGCATTAGAGTTTGCCGGGTGTTTTTACCATGGTTGTGCGCATTGTTATAACCCTAATGATTTAAATCCATTGTTAAAAGTACCTTATGGCCTTCTCAGGAGACAGTTTGACGACAAGCTTGAAATTTTGAAGCATGCATATGGACTTCACACTGAGGTACTGTGGGAGTGTAGCTGGACCCGGGCTAAACAGTCTGATGCTAATGTGATAGCATTCATGTCCACCTACAAACATCCTGAAAGGTTGAATCCGCATGATGCGTTATTTGGAGGCCGTACTAACGCTTTCAAACTGTACCACAAGGCTGCGGAAGGTGAGGTTATACGCTACGTCGATTTCACAAGTTTGTACCTGTTTTGTCAAGCTAAAAAGTGTTTCCCCATAGGTCACCCGCAAATAATTTTCAAAGATTTTGGTAATCTTGAGAATTATTATGGTCTTATCAAGGCTACGGTGCTACCACCCTAAAAACTCCTTCACCCAACGTTACCAGTAAGACTGTCTGGAAAATTATTATTCCCGCTTTGTAGGTCATGCGCAGAACAACAGAATCAGACGCTGCCGTGTATGCACGCCGACGAGGAAAGAGCCATTCATGGTTGTTGGGTGAGCATAGAACTGTTAAAAGCTATTGAAAAAGGCTACGTCGTAGTAAAAGTGGATGAGGTCTGGCATTTCCCCCAGCGATCAGAAACACTGTCCTGTGATTATGTTAAAACATTTTTACAGTTCAAACAGGAAAGTTCAGGGTTTCCAAAAGATGTGGTGACGGATGCTGACAAAGAATCTTATGTGAGAGATTACTTTGAGAAGGAAGGGATTAATCTGAATCTGGACAAGATTGAACTGAACCCTGCACGTAGGTCTATCATGAAATTAATTTTTAACTCTCTTTGGGCGAGGTTCTGCCTACGCGAGGGGCTACCTACAACGGAAATAGTTAAAGATCCTGAAGAGTTTGCATGCCACATTTTCGGTACCGAGCATGAGATCAGATATTTCTTATTTGTGTCAGACACTGTTGCGATTGTTCAGTGGTCTTATGCAAATGGGAAAGCTGCCCCAACTCGTGACGTTAATGCATTTCTTGGTGCTTTTACAACAGCCCATGCACGTTTAGAACTCTATGATGTCATGGAAAGGCTAGGTGATAGGCTTCTTTATTGTGATACAGACTCACTCATTTACACAGCAAAAGACGGTGAATATGAACCACCCCTAGGTCCATATCTCGGTGATCTTACTGATGAAGTTGGGCCCGGAGATCATATCACCCTTTTTTCATCAGCAGGTCCGAAAAGTTATGGATATGTCACAGCTAAGGGTAAGGTCTGTATGAAAGTGAAAGGCATAACACTTAACGCTGTAAACTCTGAAATCATTACACTAGATTCACTGATTGGTCTTGGAGATCATTATGTAACGGGGCGGGACAATAGCCTACACGTTCTCGCACACAATGACACTATTGTGAGAAATAAAAAGAATTTGACATTACACAACAAGTAATTTGTGAAGAAATTCAAAGTTGTGTACGACAAATGTGTATTGCTCCCTGACTTTACTACACTTCCATATGGCTTCTGACAACGTTTTTGGTAGGGGTGTACGAGACACAGACGGGTTTGACACACGACTCCAGTGGCCTTTTGCTGCCATAGTATCAGGGTCTAGCAACTGTGGGAAAACGTTTTTTGTAAAAATGTTGTTGCAAAATGCTGGAAAACTGATTTCTAAAAAAATTGACAATGTTGTTTTAATTTATTCTGTATGGCAACCTTTGTATGACGAATTGTTAAAGATGTATAATCATGATATTAAATTTATTGAAGGAATTCCACAGACTCTGGATGACGATGTTTTGTTTCCTGTCAATAAAACATCTCTTGTTGTGATTGATGATTTTATGCAGGAAGCATCCAGTAACAAGGTTTATACATGTTATATACATTCTACAGAATTTATTCTTTCAAGGTAAATCCAGCAGAACCATTAGTTTGAACACAAACTATTTAGTACTCTTCAAGAATTCAAGAGACGTGTCCCAGGTCAATATTTTAGCCAGACAAATGTTTCCCAACAACACAAAATTTTTTATGGAAAGTTATGAAGATGCTACCAGCGTCCCTTACGGGTACCTTTTTATTGATTATAAACCAAACACCCCTGAACAGTCTCGTCTCAGAACTGCATTACTCTCACAACATCCAGTTGTATACATCCAGAAAAAAAAACGGTAACTCTGTTGATTTAATGAAAAATAATAAAATGTCTCCAAGATTTTTAAAAAACCACTCTCTCTTAAAGTTGTTATTAAAAGCAACTCCCAAGCAAAGACGTGTTATTTTACAAAATGCTAGTGATGAGTTCATTTTATGTTTGTGTGAATTAGCTCTTAATGTACTCCATGGTAATATCCCACTCACACATCAACAATACCAGAAGCTGAAAAGAAGAAAAACTGAAATCAAACTGGTTGCTGATAAGAAAGTCGGGGTCAAAAGAAAGAGGCGATTGATTAATCAACAAGGAGGGTTTCTTCTTCCTCTTTTAAGTGTTGCAGTCCCTTTTATTACCAGCTTGATCACATCCAATAAATAATGTCTGGGATGGAACACAGTGAAAAGGTGTACCTGGTTCCGCAGAGAGAGCTGGATAAATTAAAGGCTACCACCACACGTGAGTCTATACATAAAACCGTTGAGGATGATCTCGACATGACCATCAGAACTATTTTACACAGAACTGATCGGAAGCCATATGAAAAGGCAAAGATGTACACATCGGTGTTACAGAGGTTTTTAACATTGGCTAAGCTAGGGGATAGAGAGACCAACACATTAACTTTATCACTTCCATCACACCACCATGATGATAAAGAGGAACACCCCGTGACTACAATTGCACCAAACCAAGATGTTTTAGATGCTGTTGCAGATGATGTTTTGAAGAATGTTCCACAGAAGAATATAAAAAATGCTCGTTACATTTTAAATAAAATGTTTAAAACCAAAGATGTTGCTTCTTGGACTGAATCGGGTGAGTTTGTGTTTAAAGGCAGAGCTATCCCTGGTTCGCACATGTTGGATTTAGTTAAAAGTGTCATGGCACCACAAAAGATTCTTGATGAGCAGAGACCTGCTGGATGGAATGAGTTTCTAGAGGCATTTTCCACTTTAAACATGCCGTATTCTATGGTCCCAAACCAGTATGTTAGGCATTTGATTAACTCTTTTAAAAACAAATCGACACCTCCGATAACCAACTCTTCTAAAAAAAAGTAAAAAACAGAGTGTCGATGAGAGTACACCGACAAGACAGTGTAATTATCCAGAAGACGTCGTATTCAAATCACCTATTCTTGACAGGAACAGTTGGTTAAATTTTTAATCTTTGAGTTTACACGGGTCATGTTCTCATTGATTTATTACTTTTTGTATCAACTGTGTTATTGATCTTGTTATTGTTGTATGTAATGCTGAATGTGTGTGTATATAATAATAAAAGAGTCATAAAGAAATTTTCTTTTTTCTTCAGTTTTTATTGAAAATATTAAACATAAGACATAAACACCTTGCCGGTTTGCACACATTGAACACAATTGAAAACATATTCATTACATTGAGATTGTTTTAGTTTTTTCACAAAAGCTGCCACACATTTGTCATTTTTAATTAAATCATCACTGTATAGGTTCAGAACATATTCATAATCACGACCCTTTGCCATGTGGTAGAGAAAGAACACACAATGTTGGCCGCAGGTGTCTGATGAAAAATCTTGGACTTGTATGGTAGAATATCGAACGATTCTAGAATTTAGTTTTAGAAAATCTTTAATTATCGACGGAAAACGGATGTCGTCAGGTTTGTTCCCGAAGCTGTCAAAAAACATTGATACTCCATCCTCGTTTATGTAGATGGCTAGCCAGTGTTCCCCCACATGATCTGAGCCCTTTGAATTAAATATTACTGATGCTGGTAATTTACTTAAAGGTGTTTGTGGTAAATAGTCGCAAGGGAGAACACAGAGAAAATGGGTGTTGCATGAAATCTTATCCATGACTCGCGTAAGCTGTATTGTGTTCATTATTTATTAATAGTAATCAACTAAGACCTGTCGACGGTTTGATACTTCCACAAGCGATTCAAATGTAGAATAGAGAATAAAATTAACCGTATGGGGTAGTGGCTGTCTGAAGCGTGCTTCAAGCCTAATATTCCCAGATTTTATAAGTGACACATGCTGTCCACATTCCTCATCTGGTGAAATATTAAATGCATAAAGTGTGTATCTGTGCAAAAACTCCTCTCTATCAATAGACAGCGCTTGGCTTTTGAGATGTTTTCCAGAAGCCAATGCTAATTGGTAGAACTCACGCACTGCGGAGCCAGTCGCATAATTAGGTTGCAGAGGTTTTGCCGGGAATTGTTGCCCATCCACATAAATAGATAAAAATTCTAAGTCATAATTTTTAAACGCAAATGGATTTTTTTTATATGACCCTGTGAAGGCATCGTTATCGACCATAGCTAGCACAATAGATTTTGGTAGAGTTCCTAAGAATAAGTTTTCTTGATTGCAGACTCGAGAGCCTGGAGGAATTGAGAAGTTTTTTACACAATGTGTCAATAGAGTACTTAGCGGTGGTTGAGAGCAGTGCTTGTGCATGTCCTAACCTCACGGCTGGTGAGACACTCACTTTTTTCACAAATAGTGAGGCCGATACAATGTTTAGTTTATAGGCGACATCGTCGCTCCTCATCAGACAGAATTCGTCTTTACCCCTAGTCATGCGTATTTTAATGTCAACCCCATTAAGCATCAGTTTTTCTTGAAAGAAGATATCACTGTGAATGGGTGCAAGTAGTTCGACAACATTACTGGCATTGGTAAAGGCAGCTCTCTTTGTCAGACCGTGATTTCCTCCGGCGGGGTCTGCAGCGTCCATGTGACCGGCTCTATCTTTATAGAATAATCCAGCAGAGAAAACTGTTTCCAGGGTGTGTTTATCATAATTAAGAAGACACTCAATAAGACAGCGATAAGGATGCGTGTTCGTACTCTGTGATATCAAACGATCCCCCAACGAGACGTCAACTTGTGAAAATATTGTCGCTCCTGCATAGTTGATAAGGCCCACTGGGGCCCCGTCTGCAATATCTGTACCGTTAGGATTAGTAATTTTGACCCGCAAAAATAACAACGTGTTGTTTAGGTCGATGTAATCCTCCCCAGTCCCCGCAATGAAAAATTCCAAAGGTGCTGTGTCTGAAATAGCCGATAATGGGGGTACCTCTATATAGGCGTTTTTTTCAATAGCAGTTTGCGTCAGAGGTACTGTGAATAGGTCGAGTTCAGATTTAATACATTCTTCTGACATATTGTGTATTAACGCTATGATCTAGAATATTGTTTTGACAGATCTCTTCGACTTAACACGTTTCGTTGTCTCCTTGCGCTTGCGTTTTATGACTGAGGTCTTTTTAGGTGAGCGTTTTCTTTTCTTTTGTGTCTGACCACTCTTTCTCGCCCCCGGAGGTCTAGAGGATCTTTTGCGAGACATCACCATTAGCCCAGACCCCTCTTGAGCATTATTGTTGTTAAACGAGCGTGTTAGTGTATTGGTAACAACGTCACTTAGTATGTTTTTTGCAGCTGATTTAAGATGCGGCTTCGCAATGCTGAATCCTTGTCTCAGTCACGGGATTGTCATACGAAAAAGCTTTCTCAGCATTCCGCCAAATCCTCCACCATACATAACTCCGCCCCCTGCATAGCCAGGGAGCCCATTACCCGCTTGGTTTTGGTAGTACGTTACGTATCGCTCTGGATCCATTTTGTAAGTACATGGGTATGGCATTATTTATTTTTAAAAAATCCCCTGTTTCACGGGTCTGAAATGTAGCTTCGCACACACTTTTCCGTAAGTAAAACGTATGGTCTGATTCTCATCGTCTTTTACCTCTATGGCTATCTCTGTGATAGAGGTTTTATTGACCGGTACGTAATGTACCTTATCGTATCTAACACTGACAATCTTATTATTCTCACCGTCTATATGCACACAGCCCAGTAGCGGGATGAACGCATCGCCAACTGATTGGTATTCAATGATATCTGTGTATATATACAAGGTGTAGAAACCTGCGTTTATGTCAGCTTGATACAGGGCATATGTCACCGATGTGGCTCTCCCACTACCGTAGTCTTTGTTAGGCTGATTTACAGATTCTATAGCCACCCCAGGCTTTAGCCCTAATATGACAGCTAGCTTCCCATAAAATGTCAGCAACGTCTTCGGTGGGGCCTTTAGAAAGACTCTGTTTTTTATATGATCGTACCCAAGTGTCACGCCTGGAGGTAGAGTTGTGTTTATTTCTCTAATCAGAAATAGAACATCCTCGTAATAACCGGCCTTTAGCGTGTTACATAGTTTTGGTATACTTCGAGTACCGTTGTTGATTTGAATCTTAATCCCATCACCAACAGCGTACCGTTCAGAGACTTCTTCCTCATCATCTTTCTGCATGTTTTGACCGCTTGTAATAATATATGCGCTATCTTCCTCTGGAAATGTGTACCACGATATAGGATATTCAAATTCAACCAAACCAACCTCCCATTGTCCTTTTAGGTTTATAGTTCTTGCCAGCATGGTTCTATAACTGGAAATAGTGTTTTCCGGATAAACAGATAATGATGCATTGCATGGGAGTGTCAAATAAAAACCACCTTCAGACATGATTGTTTTTAAACGAATGAGTACACATCTGTGTCTGGTTTCTTTTATGGTATCTGTACATCTACCACATCTTTCTCATCTACCCATGTATTGAATTTTGAAGGCCATCCGAGCCACTGAACCAAAACCTTTGTTGATCGTCCTTGTCGCTTCCTATCCAAAATTTTTTTCTATTTTAAAAGTTTTGTTCTTGCTCACATATATTTTTTGTAATTCCTCCTCATAAAAAACTCCATCAATAACATCTCCATCATAATCACAAAGTCTATAGACAGGTGGGTCTCGCGGTATACATGTTTTTACCGTGAAAAACTCTTCTGTGTAGTTTTTCTCATATCCTTTTGCAAACGGGCCCCTTACTTTAGAGATTCTGACTGTGTCACCAGTCTTATACTTAAAAATAGGGTTGGTACTGTGCGAAACCTTAGACCCATATAGGTTATGTAGCACCGTGGGTACGTTTTCTTTGCAAACATCAATTGGCCTCATCTTGATGCTTCTGTGATAGCTTGCATTGTATCCATCCATGATGTCCTGAAGTATGTCAGTGTATCTTCTAGAGTTTGTAGCTGTTAAATACCGAAACATTTTTGCTTTATAACTACGATGGAAGCGTTCAATAATATTCACTTTAAGCTCGGTGTCTGCTGCAAAATGTGTAATGTTGTACTTTTTTGTTATATTTTGAAATTGTTTGTTAAAAAACTCTTTTCCTTTATCCGTCTGTAATTTCTGTGGTACACGCCCCTCTTTCAATATAGATTCAAAGGCCTTAGCCACCTCTACCCCACTCTTGTTTTTTAACACCTGCACCCATGCATATTTACTGAACACATCTATGCATGTCAACAGAAAATGGTTGTTGTCATTTTCCTTAGCATATGCTGACATGTCTACTAGATCTGCTTGGAACTGCATGTCAATGCCATAGACAAAAACTCTGTTCCTTTTGTATTTTAGGGGTGCTGTCCTGTGTAGTGTGTAAGCATCCCCACCAGCTAGCCAGTCTGAAATCTGTTTATCAGTTAACCAAATACCTGTTTCCTTTAAAACGGCATCTTTTAATCGTTTTTTACCCCCTAAAGAACCAGGGTTAGAAGGGGTATAGTAAATCTTTTTCAGTATCTCTTCGGACATGTCACTTCAGAGGTTACAAAAGAATAACGCATAAGAGTTTAAGTGTATTGGTTTTTATTTATCAAAAACAACTCAAAATAATCCAACATTTTCAAACATCATCAATGTACTGAAGAAACTTTACACACATTACAACATTTTTCTCAATCATGTAACCAACCAGTGTATCAATAATCTCACATACAATTGTCTGGTCATTTGTTGAAACCAACACCACACATAGGTCTGTTACATATGTACACAGACACAAAATGTCAGCAATTCTAATCCTACTACCACATTCAGTCATTAGGTCTAGTATTTTCTTGATGGTCACAGAAATTGGGTCACCCGCATTAACACACATACGCATCACATCTGTTCGCTGTTCACATCCACAAGTTTTTCTCTGACCTGGCGAAGCTTCTCCACAATGTAGACCTCGTCACGTAGTTCACACAGAATGGCATCCACCGAACCCTGAATCCTCTGTGGATTAACCCTTAAACCGAATCGGTTCAGTGCTCGAGCTATTTCACGAGTTCCCACTTACAAATAATAAACAGAGTACAAATTAAGCGTGTTTGGCGTGCTGTCCGGGAGAAGGCTCCGAGCTCGGAAATCATTCCCGAACCCGGGGCACTCCCCCTGCCTAGGGAGAGGGGTACGAGCTCGGCATTTGGCCCGAACCCAATAAGCGCTCCCCCGGGCTGAAGGTGAGGAGACGGGGTGGAGGAGGGATGCTGAAAAGACTAGAGATGGAGGAGGTAAGACTGCTTGGTTATTTATAGGGATTCTCTCTTGCTTAGAGAGTGTGATTACTGATGGTGAATTGGCCGTGTTAATTATCTGCGCGTGCTCCTCCCGAAATTTGTTAATAAAACATCACAATGTGTTTAGCTCTGGCTTTATCAGATTACGTGACAGTTCCTCAAAGCATGCGTCAAAGAAATAAGCGTTGGGTTCAAACAAACATGAGTGTCTAAGTTGACTGGGGTGCTCCACCTCACAACCCATACAAAGTTCTTTCAGCTTTTTGTTGATAAGATGTTCCAGTATGACCACGACGGTTGCTTTTATAATTTTAAAACCGTCAGAATGAATACTCCCGTCTGTATCATCAATTCCAGCATAGGCAGCAGCTCCCGCTATCGCTCCGGCGCTGCCGTACGGCGTTGTGAGAAAGGTAAGGTTGTAATAACCCAGTTCCATGAAGAATTTGTCCAACCAATCGTGGGAGGGTCTCCATAGGTACAGCGTTGTCATCAGGCATCGCTGGTAGGGTTTCTGAGGTATTGCTGTAGCAGCAGGTCGATGATGGTTCTTGAGACATGGTAGAGTTGAATGTTGTGAGCATCCCATTCTTAGGTATTTAATGTCTGTAATATGTGGGTGGAGATAAGAGACGGTCTGGGGTGTCGGGAACGCCCCGTTCAGGGTGGAATAATTTCACCTTTACAGACTTGTAGCGATCATACATGTCACACCATCTGAACATCTTGTCAATACATGTAAAAATGTCATCGATTATAAGGATATCTTTCCACTGAAACAAAAACCTCATGTCATAGTGCATGTAGTGTTCAGATTCAGGAATAGGCCACGTACGCTCGTTGATCTTTGTCTTGTCGTTGCAGTAAAAAATGTAAACACAATCATCTGGTAATTTTTTACTGTGATCCCCAACCACACGAAATCTTTTGCCAGGAATTATGCTGTCCCACTCTGCAATGTATAATGGATCATCACCACAATCATTCAGATCTCTCTAAACATTGTTGTAGAATAACTACCAGTCTTCGGCCGGGAAAATCAGACAGGGTTCCTGCGATGTAAAATCATCTTCTATATCCACAGCGTAGAGTTTCACGGTCCGCGTCACTTTGTCAAACACATATCGTCCCATACGGTTACCAGACATTGAGAAATCACGAGACACCTTGTTCATATCTTCATGGAGAAACTTTGTTAAGCTAACTCCTTGTTTTTTCCACGGCGCAAAAATCAGGTCCTTTCTCATTTCAACAGGTCCTCTTGTCGGTGAAATACACATGACCCTTCTACCGTTTTTAGGAGTTTTTGGAGCAGCAGCAGCCATTGCAAAACGTGAGCACAGAACGTCTTCTATGTTTAATTACTATATTCTAAACCGTATTTAAAACCTTTCAGGGTTGTAGGCGGGGTCTTAGGTGTTAGCAAAAGGTCTGGAAGAAGCAACACCATAAAACACCAGGGAAGCGGATGAGATAAAACATCATAAAATCACTCATAAATCCAATTAAAGTCAAATCTAACATCTGTTTTGATCTGTTGATTTACACAAACACTGTCATGTCACTCAGAGCTGACAGGACCCTGGTGACATGGCAGTCAGAGTGACAGAGGGGTCATAAACATGTAAGATGTGAAATTATTTCCTCATGAATTTAAAGTCCAGGAACCCTGACAAAAACAGATGCCATGCAACAAAACAATAAAACTAATCTGGAAAAGAGATCTTCAAAGAGGGCAAACAACACCACCTCTATTGCTCATTTACAACCCCCTTCCTGCCTCTCCTCTCCCTTCCTGCATCTCACACTTTTCCCCCAAAAGGTTCCACTGAAAGTCACTACGAATGTCCATATATTACATGTGTTACATTTTGTGGATATGTTGAAGTTTCCCTTTCATGTTTGGTATCATTCTAAAGGTCTTAGTGCGATTGGTAAAATGGTCTCAATTTCACAGAAGTCACTTATATTATGAGGAAGACTGAACACTTTTGTAGAATTGTGTTTTGCTGCTGAGGGGTGTGTTTTCCCCTTAGGGTCGGGTAAGAATCTCCAGCCAGGTGTGACCCTGGGGCATGAGATCTCCTGACAAACCAAAAGGTCTTTTATGTTTTTACAACTGATTGGAAGATTTGTTTGTTTTGGTCTGGGTATATAAGTGAAGTGACAAAACATTACGGGGGGATTCTGTATTCAGAAGAACCCCACACTGTGTGTGAGAGTCTTTGGAGCTTTGCCTCCAAATCTCTCACATGCTGCTGTGTATCTCTATGCGGTCAGGTATGCATCTCTCACTCTTAGATTTATCTTTGAGTAATTGATGTTATGTACTCATTTTAATTGGAACTGAATTTAATTCTGAATTGGATTCTCGTTGTTAAACTATGTAATTGGCATGATACATTTTTACCTGACAAATAAAATGTTATTATTTGATTCATTTTAGACTCGTCTGAAATCATTATTTCCAGTAGATTGCGAGGAGGCTGGTGCTACCGCGAATTACGACCAGGATAGAGCAAACAGCAGGCTCAGGATTGAATGGAGCAGTAGGCACATCATCTGAGACCCCCTGATTTCTGTCTATCACTGATGTTAGCAAGTTGTACCGGCGAAGACTAAAAGTAAACTACACTTTTTGTGAAGGCACGCAGTAGGCGGCTGTCAAAAAGGGTATTTAGTCACCTACATACCTCTGACTCAACAATCAGACTGGCGTTTTCGTGATCGCGAGATCTGCGTATATACTCCGCGGGCGCAAGCCTCGAAAGCGGCACCGGGTCCCCAATGAACGAATAATTGAAAGTATAGCGAGTCCGAAATAATCAGATATCTAAATTAATACTTAATTGATATTTGCGATCAGCCTAAATTAAACACCTAAATTCTAACGATCATATGAAATTGGAGTCAGATTAAACATGGAGCTAGATTAAAAGTGAAACTAAATCCTGATAAATTAAGCGAATTTTGCAGAAGCGCTGTGAAAAAACCGAACATGCATTAAACCTTCAACCAGACAACTGGATTCTGCGTTTGGGCCAGTGGATGGATCCTTACAGTTGGTGACGTTCCCTAGTGATCTCCCAGTCTCAGGCGAGGGTTTTTTTCAGCGCAACATTCAAATATGCTCCGGAAAGAGGTTTGAGCTTCTCCTTCCCTTTCTCCAGCTGCTGCGGTAAGTCAATTCCTATTTGCCTTTTTAGAAATGTTGAGGGAAAGCTTAGACGCACCCAATATAGACATATTTGTAGAATGAGTCGGAATACTCATAAATGTAGACCGGAGACCGTATAAATCCGGTGGGGCTTAAGAATTAGACGAAATCACATGAACTGACAGGGACATGATAGCGGCAGAGCAGAGGAAAAATGAAGTCTCTTGAATCAACATCCAACTCTCGTAAGAAATGAAAATTTAAAATTGGAATAACATCATCCAAATTTTATTCTGGTACTCAGTAGAGGGCTGAAAATTAAAATCTGAATTCCGGTATTAACAGTTTTCCTTTCGCTATTGTTCAGTGGCTTCGTAACAGTAACTTTGCAACATTGGAAAAGCAAACAGCTATGTTTAAGGAATTTAAGGAAATATGTGATTGGATTAACTCGAAAGATTGTCAAATTCTCACTAGAATCTTTTGTATCTGAAAGTGAAGTTGGGCAAGACAGTGCAAAATACTTAAAAAATTAGAGAATTTCAAAAGAAACTCTAATCTGGGGAAAATGCGTCTCAGTCCCAGAGAATTACTGCTTCTATGCAGAAATCTCGGTGACTGTTAAAAGAAGAGACACTAGAAATTCAAAATCTGAAACTGGAATGCACATGAGGGCAATTGTGATGTCGCTGAGAGGCTTGTAACCAGGCCTGAGGGTTAAACCCATTCAGAGGACATCCACAACTTCTCCTGTGAGAGAATTGGTCAAACAGGCAAATTAATTAAATTAGATGTATTGAAATTCACTCAAAAGTGGGAACACCCCCGATAGTACAATATTTGGCTCAACAACACTGCTCAAAATTCAGTCTTAATAAATATAGCATATAGCTTGGGTTTATTTTAGACTTCACAAAATTACTACACTATTGTATGATTTTAAGTCTTTGTCTTTAAGCAGACAGACAAACCATAAAAGACCATACAACTATGTGTGTACTCTGCATTTGCTCTGGGTTTGCCCAACCCCCAAACTTCCTAATACTCGAATAGATTCCGAAAAGATGCACTTAGTAACACCTTAGCTCATAAACAAAAGAATCTGGTCCAATCCCAGATTGTAGTCACAACAATCGGCAACACTTCACACTGGGGTGTCATTTGTTGATATTGATTAGTGTGTTGGCTCACGTGGATAAGCAATGAACAACACTTTATACTTCATGGTAGGTAATGAGAATGCAGTTGTTCATTGTTTGCTCATGGTGATCCACGGCGCACTGACTAATGTCAACAAATGTGATTTTAATAACACATTAGTGAATGCTGAAATTGGCATGAACTAGAATTCATAAATGCTGTAGAAGTATTGTACATTCTTGTTTCATGTTAATATATTTAACTAATGAAAATCTTCGGACTGAGCTATGATTCGACCCGTACTTTCAGTATGTGCTTGCAGGGCATTGGATGTTCACAGCAACAAAGTCTACAACTGGATTCCAGTTTGGTTGTTGCTGTGCACATGATGAACATGCTAGGACTGCTGCAGTCACAGGGCCAAATCAAAGGTGTATCTTAAAAAAGATCAGTGAGATGATAATCAGTTGATCTGAACAAGTTGCCCGGAGGCCCTCCAGAGACCAGTAATAAAAGTATTTTAATTTATATTATTTTTAATGTAATATACATCATATTATAACAACCTTATAATATATTATATTACAATGGCCAATAATGGTCTTTAATCTCATGATTATTCAGCATTGTTTTAGAAGACGAAGAAAGAGTAGAGTAAGAGGAATGATTAGAATGGAAAGAAGGTATATACTGTAGGTGAAAGAAGTTGGAAGCACTATTAGTGCTGGGAAAGAGGTTAACAGAAGACGGTTAGAAGCAAGAACCATTAAGAAAGGAAAATGAAAGGAAGAATGATCAAACTAATAAGAAAGAACTTCTTTATCTTCTATTCTGTGCAAAAATCTTCAATGAGAAAAGCTAACATGCCCAGAATTTACCAACTAAAATGATCAATCTGATGGCAATATCTTGAATAGGCCAGGTCTATCCAAGGCCATAAGATGATGTAAATTTGATTTTGTTGACATGCAACCCAGTAACAAGGGAAGGTACAAGTTTTGTTTTCCTTGCAACAAAACCAAAAACACAGTGGTGCAAGTGTTAGAAAACTGTGCCACCCTTCACTAGGAGCGCCAATTCAGAATCTGATCAGAGAGCTCATTTTTACTTTGGCATGTGATTAAAGTTGTGTGTAATGTTAAAATCAAGCAGAGATTTGCAAGTCTTTACAGACTGCAGAGATGGAAATGGTCAATGTACACCCCCAACTTTCAAGTTATTCTAGGTTTCAGCAAAAGGTCCTGTGAAGTTTTATTACGCTGAATTTATGATTGTAATGTTCTGATCTGGGTACTTAAAAAGGATTGGCAAAACATTCAAGGAAGCATCTGTAACCAGAACTTCCCGCACGATTGTCGTGTGTCTCTTTATTTGCCAGGTATGCTGACTCCTTGTTCTTATTTTATTTTATAGGTTTGAATTCATAGATAAATGTTAACTTTGACTTATTCTGGACTTCTTGGAAATGATTTTCTAGTAGGTTAATGTGTAAGGGTGCTTTCCTCAAGACTGCGTCCAGGGCAGCCCACGCCGGAAGTACCGACTGATGAGCCATGGGGACATCACTAAGGCTCCGGATGTTGAGCTGTCACTGGCTTAACACGATGTAGCTCTCGCGGTTATCGAGGAAATATACTTTTTGTTGAGAGCACGCAGGCGCGGCCCACTTTAAGATATGATAATCGCTCTGCATCCTCTGAGTAAGTCAGAACTGGCGAGCTTGTGTCGACGAATTCGCCACGGCCGGGGTGTAAATCGAAAGCGGCGCCTAGTCCCTAAGGAACGAAATATTAGGATTAAGGACTTCCAGAATATTCAAATGTCTAAATTATTATCAGCAAATTACAGAATACAAACCAGAATTAACAAATTATTCATAATTGGAGCCAGACTAAATTATTCATGGAGTCAGATTTTTGTTTGGAAACTAAATTTTAATACTTCAAGGTAATTTTTACAGAAGTGCCGTAAAAAAAAAAAACCTACACGCAAGAAACCTTCAGCTGAACCGCTAGGCTTGCCGTAGCGGGAGGAGCCTTACAGTAACTTAAGGTGCAACATGCTTAGACTGTGCTGAAACACCAACAACCAGATCTGACCATTGTTTATTTTGGCCTTTGTTTGCTAAAGCATGATCATGATCATGATACATGTATTGGTAAACTAAAACAAGTTTGCTCCTGATGGTATGGAATCCCAGATTACAACCATCTCCAACAGCTGTGGGGCTATGTCCACCAGTCGTAAAGCAATCTGCGAAAAGGCTCAAAATTAAACTGCTTTCCTCTATGTCTGTTTTCCTGACTGCTGCCATCTCTGAGGGACAAATTCCACAAGGATGTTTGGTCCCACTTACACCAACTTACACACACAACAAGGAGATGGGTGGAGAGATACTTCAAGGGGTCATTCACACCTCATAGCACTGCAAGTACTTACATGACCTCCCAGTGTAGCACTGGAACTAAATTACACAACACAGATTATAGTAGACGAGGCATCACCCATCTCCTATACACAAACATACATACAAACATACACAACACATTTTTACTACTATGACCACACAACATCCATAACCTGGCATTCATAAGAATATCCAGGTCCAAATTACCCATAGCATTCAAATCTATTACTTCACACATATAGTTCAAAAGAAATTATTTTTATAGTTTCATTTCAATTATAGCAAGCATTGCTGCAACTTTAAAATCTTGGGAAATGTTAGTCTTGCGAACTTATTGTATGCAAGCACTGTAATGTGCATAGGACTTGCACAGCTACAGTCACACATCAACCGATTCAAATTCTATCTACAAACTGTAAAATGAGACCTATTCAGCAATGCAACTGGTCTCTTAGAACAAACACTTATGTCCAATCATTAGCATTGTTGCAAACTAGGGGGCCCACTAGTTTACAGCATATGTCTAATGATAATACAAATTTATCTAAATAGATAAAGATCAATCAATTACAAGAATTCCAATCAAACTGCATTATCAAGTGTGACTTTAGCCTGCATATCAAATGCACAGAGGATGATTGAGAGGAAAAAGCTACACAACAGAGTTGAAATCTCTGTTTCTGTGAATTCTCATTCTCTAATTGACTTGATTAAAACCTTAGGTCTGCATTAATGATTTGCAATTAAAATGGTTAATATAGGCAATTTTATGATGGTGATTATGAAATTGTGTATTTCTGTGTTAATTATATGATATATTTTAATTATGCATACCATGGTAAGCATACCAGTTATATTGATTTTGCTACTTCCCTTTTATTCATCCAGACCAAGTACCTAAATCCAAATTACTTTGATTATTGGTAGTAAACAATCTGACAACCAAATGAGACCTGTTCACTAAATATTTGACTCTGAAAAAATGGAGACCTTATTTACCACTCGCACTTTTGAGATATTTTTTTTGTTTATCTCATAACAATCTTCTCATTCCATTACATCACCAAAGTTATCAATGTTCAGTTATTGCATGGTCACTCAGGGGTTGTACAGATGTCTCGCATGCATCGGAACATCGTCAGTGAAATAATTTCTTCACCTATGGAGATCTGACAAATTCTGTGAAATACACCTTCTACCTGAAGGTGACTGAAGACTTCTTCAGGTCAGATAAACATCCTGGGGAGGATGGCACTTGATGTAGATGCTTCCCCAGAATGCAAGGACACTTTCAGCTCATGCTTGATCGACTCAATGGACATGATACAACAAGTAATCCTACAGACTGACTACCACCACTGTCAAAAGATTTAAGCAGCGCAGAACGTCCTCTTTCAAAGAGACTTGTGTTTCACTGAGGTGAATTCTGCAGTGCTTTCATCAACGTGCCTTAATGTTGTTATTTCAGGTAACCATCATGCTCCTGCACTCATCAGCTAATGCTACCTGCCCTGCAAAGACTTTGACGGTAGACAAAATTTGGAAATCATCAAATTGTGACCCCTTAGGGACTGCTTGGGATTTGCCCCAAGGGGTCAGAGAAGGACTGTAAGATGTGAAATTATTTCCTCATGAATTTAAAGTCCAGGAACCCTGACAAAAACAGATGCCATGCAACAAAACAATAAAACTAATCTGGAAAAGAGATCTTCAAAGAGGGCAAACAACACCACCTCTATTGCTCATTTACAACCCCCTTCCTGTCTCTCCTCTCCCTTCCTGCATCTCACACTTTTCCCCCAAAAGGTTCCACTGAAAGTCACTACGAATGTCCATATATTACATGTGTTACATTTTGTGGATATGTTGAAGTTTCCCTTTCATGTTTGGTATCATTCTAAAGGTCTTAGTGCGATTGGTAAAATGGTCTCAATTTCACAGAAGTCACTTATATTATGAGGAAGACTGAACACTTTTGTAGAATTGTGTTTTGCTGCTGAGGGGTGTGTTTTCCCCTTAGGGTCGGGTAAGAATCTCCAGCCAGGTGTGACCCTGGGGCATGAGATCTCCTGACAAACCAAAAGGTCTTTTATGTTTTTACAACTGATTGGAAGATTTGTTTGTTTTGGTCTGGGTATATAAGTGAAGTGACAAAACATTACGGGGGGATTCTGTATTCAGAAGAACCCCACACTGTGTGTGAGAGTCTTTGGAGCTTTGCCTCCAAATCTCTCACATGCTGCTGTGTATCTCTATGCGGTCAGGTATGCATCTCTCACTCTTAGATTTATCTTTGAGTAATTGATGTTATGTACTCATTTTAATTGGAACTGAATTTAATTCTGAATTGGATTCTCGTTGTTAAACTATGTAATTGGCATGATACATTTTTACCTGACAAATAAAATGTTATTATTTGATTCATTTTAGACTCGTCTGAAATCATTATTTCCAGTAGATTGCGAGGAGGCTGGTGCTACCGCGAATTACGACCAGGATAGAGCAAACAGCAGGCTCAGGATTGAATGGAGCAGTAGGCACATCATCTGAGACCCCCTGATTTCTGTCTATCACTGATGTTAGCAAGGTGTACCGGCGAAGACTAAAAGTAAACTACACTTTTTGTGAAGGCAAGCAGTAGGCGGCTGTCAAAAAGGGTATTTAGTCACCTACATACCTCTGACTCAACAATCAGACTGGCGTTTTCGTGATCGCGAGATCTGCGTATATACTCCGCGGGCGCAAGACTCGAAAGCGGCACCGGGTCCCCAATGAACGAATAATTGAAAGTATAGCGAGTCCGAAATAATCAGATATCTAAATTAATACTTAATTGATATTTGCGATCAGCCTAAATTAAACACCTAAATTCTAACGATCATATGAAATTGGAGTCAGATTAAACATGGAGCTAGATTAAAAGTGAAACTAAATCCTGATAAATTAAGCGAATTTTGCAGAAGCGCTGTGAAAAGACCGAACATGCATTAAACCTTCAACCAGACAACTGGACTCTGCGTTTGGGCCAGTGGATGGATCCTTACAAACACATAAATTCAACCATAAATCTAATCATGTACACACTAGACATATGTCTACCTGTCCATCAAACGATGACAAGAGTCAAAAATATGGTCATAAATCAGATCATAAATCAGGTCATAAATCATAAAATCTACATTACGTGTATGTAAGAACTACTGGCAAGACATCCAACCTGGTGATGTCAAAGGTGATGGTACTGCAAAATGGCGGTGACGTTGCTACAAAAGCTATGACTTTTTTTTTTCTTTTAAATGTTTACATTAGTGATTGATTAAAGTGAAAATCCATTTATTAATGATGTTAACTTGACAGACTGCTTCATTTCACCTTTAAACTTCAAATGACAATGGTTTAATTAAATGTGAGCACTGTGCATCAAAATCAAAATGTGTTGCTGTTGGATCATGGTTTTAGAGCAGTTCACGATCAATGAATAGTGGAGATTTACTGTTGATTAATTGTGAAGGTCTTTATTTTGTAATATGTTGTAGATGGTTGTAAGAGTGTTTTCCCCCATCTTGTTAAAAAGAGTTAGGAGTAGTAATGTATGGGCATTTCGAAATATGCATTTCCTCATGCTCTTTATCTGTTTTACAGAGCAGTATCCTGTATTTTTTGTATCTGGTGAAAATGTGATTTTTCCCTGTAACATCAGTCAAACCCAACACCAGTGTGGCCCAATAAGGCAGCATTAATTTAATAATATGTGACCCTGGACCACAAAACCAGTCTTAAGTAGCATGGGTATATTTGTAGCAATAGTCGAAAATACATTGTATGGGTCAAAATTATCGATTTTTCTTTTATGCCAAAAATCATTAGGATATACTGATATTAAATATTGAATTAATGTTACTATTGCTGGCTTAAAATGAACCAAAAACAGGTTGGAAATTAAAAAGCAGACACAGAATTACTGTAACCAGATGAACGAAACGAGAGGCGAGCGGATCCATACGCGAGCTTTTATTACATTGGTAATAAAAGAGGGCTCCTGCGCCTCCTGCTCCGCCTCCGGCTCCGCCCTGGAGGGTACCTGCTTTGTCGGTCCTGCCTCAATCACTGGGCCCCCCACATGGACCTGGCCCTCCAGCCCTCGCCCTGTCTCGCTCCCACCCCACCGCTCCCCTGGACTGTTGTTCCCTTCAAGCGTCTGGAAGCCGCTCCGTGGGGGGGGGGCTATGTCACGAATCTGGTCGGTGTCCCGTTGTCCGCTCACCACCAGATGTCACTCTCACCTCACCTACACACTTTGACTGTTGCACCACACCGGACTGCATCTCCCATCCTCCACCGCACTGATTGCGTCAGCCCCGACCAATCAGGAAATACAGCTGCAACTTGGGTAGACTTGGAAACTTGACTTGACTCAGGAAATACAGCTGCAACTTTGACTTGACTCGAAACTTGACTTGACTCAGGAAACACAGCTGCAACTTGACCTTGACTCAGGAAAGCAGCTGCAACCTTGACTTGACCTCGAAACTTGACTTGACTCAGGAAACACAGTTGCAACTTGACTTGACTCAGGAAATACAGCTGCAACTTGGTAGACTTGGAAACTTGACTTGACTCAGGAAATGTAACTGTACCTTTGAATGGCTCTTGTATGGCAGCTGTGACGTGACGGAGCTCTGTGATCGCCGCCATTTTGTGAACGGGCTCCGCCGTTTTGTGCACGGGCTCTGTTGTCGCCGCCTGAGTATGATCGCGCTCCGGCGCGGCCGCCATTTTGTGAACGGGCACCGCTGTCGCCACCATTCGAGCAGCGCTATCCGCGGCCGTCGTCATAGCTTGAGCGCGCTCCAGCACGGCCGCCATTTCACGAGCGATCCAGGCGGCAAATGTGTTTGTGGGATCGTGCTCCGGCATGACCGCCCATCTGCGGGCGGGACGCGCGGTCGCCACTGCCGCGTTGTCGCGTTCCCTCTCTGCGACCTCCACGGTGCACGGCGAATCCACACACAACAATGCAAAGTTCAAAAATTCTGCGAGCGATGAACGCGGCCCCTCGCGTCTCAGCCTCGCCCTTAAAGGCTGATTTACGCCATCACAGAAAACCTCAATTATAATACAGTCCGGTAGGGTGGAATAATTGGCTATGGCCAGAAACTCACGGGTATATTGCTCGAGTGTGTTTGGTCCTTGCTTGATCCTGTATAGAGTTCTGTCTGTGTCCATATCTGTTGAATGTCCGGGAGTGAAGCTGCTGGATCCTTGTGTGACGGATTGTTCTGTAACCAGATGAACGAAACGAGAGGCGAGCGGATCCATACGCGAGCTTTTATTACATGGGCGAGACAAAGACATAGTCGTACAGGCAGGGTCGAGACAGGAGCAGACAGATATATCACAGGCAGTCGAAGAGAATAATCCAATAAACCAGAGCGATAGTCCAAAAGGCAGGCAGCTAGACAGTCAAAATGAGAAAACCAGGCGGGAAAGACAAAACACTGGGGACTAGGAACTCGGAACAGGAAACTAGGAAAATACTAAGAATACAACAATACAACAATCCGTGAAGTGCACTGGGAAGGACCGGGGCTTTATAGAACGCCTGATTGGTCACGGGGGCTGATGCAATCAGTGCGGTGGAGGATGGGAGATGCAGTCCGGAGTGTGGTGCAACAGTCAGAGTGTGTAGGTGAGGTGAGAGTGACATCTGGTGGTGAGCGGACAACGGGACACCGACCAGATTCGTGACAATTACTAGCGGCAACAGTAATAATCAAAACGTGAACATTTATTAATAAGTGAAAACACCCATTGACAGAAATATAAGACAAATTGAATTATGCAGCATAGTTTTTTTTTTTTTTTACTTTGCATACAATTAAACTCGTTTAACAAGCATTTTAGAAATAAAAATATCACATTAAAAGTTATTATTTTAATTCAAGTGTATTAAATAGTTCTCTGTTATCCTTTTTAACCAAAATAGTGCCGATTCTCATGTTATATCTCGGCCAAATATTGTCCTATCCTAATAAACCATATATCAACCTTTCAGATGATGTATAAATCTCAATTTCAAAAAATTAAGCCTTATGACTGGTTTTGTGGTTCAGGGTCACATAATAATAAATTATGATAATTTACACTCAATATGTTATTACATACTGTTTTTTAATGTACTAAATATCTGCCACAGTTAGCCTATTGCTAAAGAAAATACTGCTATTTTAGTGTAAACAGAATTCATCATTATTTATTATACTGAGCGTAACTAGAATATATGGCTTTTTCCACTTTGTGTAACTGCCAAAAGGAAAACAATATCATTGTTTAGTTAAACAGCTCAGTGATGATTCAGTTCTGTTCAATATGAGAAGTTCATTAATTATGAAGTGAGTTAAATTGGGCAAAATAGCATTGTTTACTAGTATAAACCCTTATTAACAAGCCTTTGTAAAAAGAATGGTTAGCACATTTATTTGTAAGGTATCAACTTTGACAGCTGTGCTGATTTAATGCTCAATGTTTGTCATGTAATAACACAGACACTGCTCTAAAAATATTAGTTGCTGCTTATTGTATTTTACACACTATTAAAAAAAAAAAAATAGTATGCGTGATGCACTGTGTAGTAGGAAGTAAGTGGTTCCGAACACAACCCTTAATTAGCTGGTTCAGGTGTTTAATTAGCGTTGGAGCTAAATTCTGACAGAGTTTGGAGACCCCTGGTTCACAACTTTGTGATCCTTTGTTTCAGTTGTTCTTCTAAAGAATGATCTAAACTTATTTTATTTTAGCTATTCTCTATAGCTTCATATTATAAAATGATTTATTTATTTATTTATTATTATAGAATAAATTTTATATGTGATAAACCTATATACTTTTGAAATTTATTTCTTCTGTTTTGTCATTAGTGGTCACAGTTCTCTCTATATTTGTGCATGTGTGTATTTTATCATCATCCACATTTGTGTTTGCATTTTCTATGTAGCATGTCCGCCATCTTTCGAATCAGATTAAAGTGAGGAATGTGTGACATGTATCAGCAGGAATGATGGGCGGGACCGTGCCGTCCGTTCAGGTGTTTGGTTACAATCTCCTTACAGTCGTACAAACTCGCATGTGGATGCAATTTATTAAGAGAATCTCGAGAATATCTTGAGGACATAATCAATGTTGAGATGAAGCCACTGAAGATTCAAGAAACATGCTTACCTGAAGTCTGACATGAGTGTGACTTGAGGACCATTTATGCCTTCAACAGCTTAATTGCAAGTAATACTTCATTTTGTAATTCTAAAAGGGAATATATATATCTTTTTTAAATCAGCATATTATTTTTAAAAATACATATCTCCCCTTTATTATATTTATGTGTATTTTATATAAAGCAGATATACGTTCTGTACTTGTATCCTGCTTTGTCTTGACCCGGTTTAACTGGTTTTCTTTCAACAGAAAGTATAAATGTGTATCTCCTATTTGACCAGGAAGGTAAGTTTAAGTAGTATTTAAAGCATGCTGTTACACTATTCTGTGTTCTTTTTTCTTATTTTATTTTGTTTATTTTTCTTTTTAGTATCTGTGTCTCTTTAGACATGAAGTTCATTTGTTTGACTCCCCTACTTCTTAGTGGAATTACAGACTCAAGATCAGGTAATTTCTTCATCAATGAATAATAAATTAAGTTTATAAAGAATTCTGCACAATACTATTTGTCTGGACCAACATTAGAGTGAAACCTTTAGGATGTGTAGTTTAGTTCTGCTTTCTTTCTATTTTACAGAGCAGTATAAAGTCGTGGGACCTGCAGGTCCTGTATTTGTTGTAGCTGGTGAAGATGTGATTCTGCCCTGTTCAGTCAAACCCAACACCAATGTTGTGGACATGAGAGTAGATTGGTTTAGGCCAGATCTGAAAGACGTACAACTAGTGCATCTCTATGCGGATCAGATCAGATTCAGTCCTACAGAGGAAGAACAAAACTGATCCATCAAGAACTACAGACAGGAAATGCATCACTCAAACTCTCATCAGTCCAAATATCAGATGAAGGACGTTATAAGTGTTTTATTCAGTCCAAAACCTGGTCTGATGATGCCACTGTTAATGTCAGTGTTGAGGGTGAGGAAACCAATGAAAGCTAACATGTAACATTTAGTCATGATGCATCTGATGTATATGATGCTGTTTTATGATATTGTTTATTCACTCACTGATTGTTGTTGATGTTGGTCAGTAGTTTTAGGACGTCCTCCAGTGATGACTGTAGATGGGTTTGATTATTCAGGAGGGCTTCATCTACAGTGTGAATCTGAAGGTTGGTATCCTGAACCTAATTTTGAGTGGTTGGACAGTGAAGGAGTCAGTTTGAATCCAGAAACTACAGAGACACATCGAGAAACAGACAGATTCAGTGTGAAACACACCATCACTGTACGTCACAGTGACAAGATTCACTGCAGAGTCAAACTGAGACATCACATACTGGAGACACTGATTATCACCACAAGTAAGAACTGACACTTTTGTTGGTTTATTGTTTGTCTTGTTGTTGTGTAATTGTAAAATTAACATTAGCTTAGCCCATTACATCATGTAAAGCTAAAAGAAATAGCAGCTTGAGGTTTATTAATAGATTCTAATAGAATTACTGTTTTGTTTTACAGGTAATATGTTTATTTCTTGGAGGATACCAGTCATCCTGATTTCAGTTTTCGTTGTGCTCAGTGTAATTGCTGGAATACTGATAGCTGTGCTTGTTAATAAATTCAGAGGTAAAGTTATTTTATTTATGTTATGAAAAGAAATAAGATTTTAGTCATTTTTAGATTTTATTATTATTTTTTTTTTCTTTTCTTTTCTTTTCTTTTCTTTTCTAAAAATCATGAAAAGTCATGGTCCTTAAATTAGTGAACGTGCTCTATTGTTTCTCTCTCTCTTTTTTTTGTCCCCTCCATTGTTACGGTTAATGAAACTTTGCAGCATGTATGTGGCTGTTGGCCAAAATTGAATTGAAATTTGGAATGCATCATATATATATATATATATATATATATATATATATATATATATATATATATATGATTTTTGTTGGTTCTGTTTTGGTTAAAATCACTGATGTCATTACTAATTATGTTATGAACCCTTTATAACTAATACTTTTCTGTTTTTAGCGAGACATTTAAGAACATACATGGGTGAGTAAAAAGTGTTCATCTTATATGACATAATTATTAATTTCTTCATCATGTCAAATATTGGTAGAATACACTGCATAAATGCATCAAATGATTCAAATCATAAAAGTCAAATGCATTTTCTATGTGCAAGGCAAAACTATACATTTCAACTAAAGAAAAGCCAGTCAAACTAGAATATATAATTATGCGGTTTTTGATACTCCATCTTGATTAAGTCCATCTTGATACTCACTTATAGTTAGGGTTTGATGAAACAGGTTACCATTTACTGTCATAAGATATGTGATTATAAGGTATATAGTGTATGTGTGGACTCATATTAAACTATTAAAATATTGGTTTCACTTTATTTTGATGGTCCCTTTAACACATTATGTTGACATTATGTTTATAAGTAACACTGCAGCTATATGTATACTAACTCTCACTAGTGTGTTAGTAGAGTATTAGTAGAATAGTAGGGTTAGGGTTAGATTAAGTTGACATGTACTTACTGTGAGATTGTAATAATCCTGACCTCCTGTGCCCTTCTCATACTAACCTGAAAAGTAGACATGACATAAGTCTAGCCTAGAGAATGTGATGTTTGATTTCACTTCTTCATATTTACCATATAAATGTTGGTGTCTTCCTTTAATAAAGTGCCTTTGAGTGAATTACACCTTTTCTGTGTGTGGTTGTCTCAATGGTCCAGGATCCTGACTCTGTGCTCCATCGCTCAACTAAAATCGAATCTCGGCAGTTAATCAAGTTAGATATTAAATTCTAACAGTTGGGGGCTCGTCCGCGAAGGGGGGGAAAATTATTTCCCTAATCTCCCTACGAACCGGGAACACTGTCCCGAGATCGAGTGGGAAAGACGCGCCGGGGATCAGGAAGCCTACGATAAAGGGGGTAAGTGTTTTTGATATTTCTTAAAGGAAATATAGCGCTTGCCCCTTGTAGGTTCCTAGTTTTGGGTAATCACTAGTCGTTAGTGGAACTTCGGTTCCATTGTTGTATCACTTCGGCTGGCAACAGTAATTTTAAGTTAATTATTAACGTGGGGAGTGATTAGGAAATCACTAGTCGCTAGTGGAATTCGGTTCCATTGTTGTATCACTTCGGCTGGCAACAGTAATTTTAAGTTAATTATTAACGTGGTGAGTGATTAGCAAATCACTAGTCGTTAGTGGAAATTCGGTTCCATTGTTGTAACACTTCGGCTGGCAACAGTAGTTACGTGGTAACTATTAGCATGGTGAGTGATTTGGATATACGGTACTGATCACACCGTATTTTTGGATCACGGCTGCGTAAATTATTTCGCGGGAAGAACAAAATAAGGAAATTATTAATAATCACATATTTGTGAATTTTTTTTTCCAGTTGTTACTGCATGTTGATATATTGTGACAAAAAGAAGGTGCTTTAGGGGCGACCCGAATGCGGTTCGGCGGGAGCGGAACGGTTTGGCGAAAGCCCAAAAGAAATAGGGAAGCACCCAAACAAAAGAAGGTGATTTAGCGGCAATCAGGACGTAAAGTCTTGTGTAAGCCGAAATATAGGACCATCACCCAAAGTCACAATACGATACATGTACTACAATTGAGGTTGAGCCATAAAGTGCAGAGAATTTGTGTTTACTAACCGCTAATACTAACTCCTAAAAGTGGAAGATGGGGGGTTCGGTATCGAGACCGCTACCAGGGGAAACGCCAGTTGATTTTATGTACAGAAATAATCAGGGAATTTATACAGAACCATATGTCAGTAATATGGCAGGATGGTCAGAAAAAATGAAACCGCAAATTGAAATACCGTATCCACGAGAGGGTTCGTTCACAGATGAGGGCATGCGGTTGGCTAAAAGTCTAGTCAAAGAGGGCTGGGGCGATCCTAATTGGGATTACAACTATATGAATAAGAGTTATGGTGTATGGAAAGAGATGAAACAAGTTTGGGACCAGGGCCCAGAGAAAAAACAAGTGGCTGCTTATGTGGCAAGATAAAACTGCCCCATAGGGGATAAACCCCCACCCTACTGCACGCCTAAAATTACAGCACCGTCTGCACCTAAATTTAAAATGACAGAGATGAACACAGAAACTGCAAAATCTGCTAAAGTTAACAATGAAATGGAAGTGTTCAATGAGAGATCCAACGGTGCAATGGTATGGCTAAGATCTGGTAACGGCATAGCAGTTAAGCCTATAAAAATGGCAGATATGGAGGCAATATGCAAAAGTTTGCCTTCTGCTCAGAACCCCAGCAAATTTGTGACTATTCTGCAAACGCATACAAGGTATGCTCACTTTACTGGTGCAGATTAAAGGGCAGTTCTGGCGAGAACGCTAGAGGCAGATGTCACTTAATCAATGTTGATTACTGAATGTCCAACATTATGCTATGAGAATGATAAAATATCGGGCACAGCTACAGCTAGTAGCCCTCATGAGTTTTTTTGGGAGAAGTCTGAAAATCATGACACGTTCTTTAAAGAACTGAGAATTTTTCTAGATAAACGAATGGGTAACAGACAAGATCTATCATTTGCTGCAAATACAAAGCAGAAACCTAAAGAATCAGCTTCTGATTTCTACCTACGGTTTAAAAAGGCCTGGGTAGATGAGTCTAAACTCCCACTGAATGCTGAAATGCGGGCTTTGTTTATTAATACATTCTTGAACAACATGCAATGCAAGCAAGCTCAACTAATCAGAATTACAACTACAAATCTGTTTGACATGGAGATAGATGCTTTAGGGAAGCGAGTTAGGGAACTAGATTCCTCTGGAGGGTTTGTAGCTAAAGCTGAGGCTGCGATGTTTACAGGCCAGGAAGTGAAAGGGATTCGGTATGGCCAGGGAGTAGAAGTGAAACCACGATTGGTGCAACCAAAAAACACCAGAATGGTGTGCTATTTATGTGGCCGACCCGGGCACGTACAGCGCTTCTGTCGGTCAGAAGGTCAAAGAGAAAGGGGTTGGATAAAGAGGAAGTTTCAAATGAGGCAGCCACAGCCACACAGCCACAGCCACAGCAGGGTAGAGACAGGCCACAGCAGAGAGGCTTAACATCAGCCCAATACCCAACTACATGGGATAATAAACAATAGGGATGCCTACAGAGTGATGTCAGTTCCGATTTATCTATGATGACCCTTACATTTTCAAATCATGATGACGAATTACCATATTTTACAGTAATGGTGCATGGTCAACCCCAAACTTTCCTTTTTGATACAGGGGCAGACAGGTCATCAATGACCTCTGCACATTATGAGGGTCCCATTTCTAATCAAATAGTTAACTCTGTGGGAATTTCAGGAACTGACATTGCATGTCCTGTAATGCCCCCTTTGGAAGTAAGAGCTCCTGGATGCAAGTCATTTTTTCACAAATTCACAATCATACCAGGAGCTCCACTAAATTTACTGGGAAGAGATATAATGCACAAATTGAATATGGATATTAAATTTACTGATAATCATGTTGTGTTTTCTTTCCTATCAAGCTTACCGGCCTCAATGAATCCTTTGCCTACATGGGAAGAACCCAGTGAACCACAACCAGCTGAATCCAAGGCTGACATACCACCAATGGTAGAGACCATGATTGATCCATCATTATGGTCACAATATAAAGATGAAACAGGTTTTATTGACATGGAACCGTATAAAGCAAAGCTTAAAACTAAACAGCCAGTCTACATTAAACAATATCCTTTGTCAAAGGACAAGGAACCTGGTATTAAACCATTGATTGACAATTTTGTCCAGCAGGGTGTCCTCGTGCCGACTCATTCGCCATACAACACACCAATTAATCCGGTGGTAAAAGCTGATGGAAAAACATGGCGTCTTACACAAGATTTGAGGGCCATAAACAAATTGATAATGCCATTAGCACCAATTGTGCCTGATGTTCCAATTGTTATCAATTCTATACCATGTACGCATAAGTATTTTACGGTTATTGATTTGTGTGCAGCTTTCTTCTCTGTACCTGTGCATCCAGAGACGCAGCCGATTCTAGCATTCACTTTCCAAAATGCACAATATACGTGGACACGCCTTGCCCAGGGCTACGTGGACTCCCCCGCAGTCTTCTCGGCGGCTGTTCAAAGGACACTGGCCAAAATGACTGACCTGCCTTCCACAGTCTGTGTCCTCCAGTACGCAGATGACCTGATCATTTCTTCGGAAACGCGTGAGGACTGTGAGAAAGCCTCCATCATCGTCTGCAACGTCCTTGCACAAGCTGGGTTTAAAGCCTCGAAAGAAAAGCTCCAGTGGGTCCAGCCTAAGGTAACATACCTGGGACACATAATAATGCCAGGTTTGCGAGCGATTTCCACTGACAGGGTCCAGATGATCAGGAAGATGAAGTCCCCACAAACTGTGCAGCAGCTTCAAAGCTTTTTGGGACTCGTGAACTATTGTAGATCCTGGATACCTGACTGTGCGATACATGACAAGTATCTGAGAAGTCTAATCGACCGCAAAGCTCCACCTAAAACGCCGTTGAACTGGACTGATGAGGCAGAAATGCACTTCGCGGCATTGAAGAAGGCCATCACCACGGCTCCTAGCCTGGGTCTCCCCAGTTTTGAAAGGGAGTTCCATTTGCATGTCCGGGAGACGGAGGGGGTGGCCATGGGTGTCCTGTTGCAACAGCATGGTTCCACCTACAGACCTGTAGCTTACCTGTCTAAAAAATTGGATAATGTAGCTGCAGGCATGCCAGCATGTCTTCGTGCTGTGTCAGCGGCTGCTATAGTGGTGCAGATGGCTGAGAAGATTGTTCTGTCGCATCCAATGATTGTATATACTTCACATCAGGTAGGAGCAATCCTACACAATATGCAGACGCAACACATGACAGCGCAACGACGCTCAGGCTACGAGGCAATCCTGCTGGCCACAAAAAACCTCACCATGGGTAACAAAAGTCAGGTAACTATGTCTGTGCACATAACTAATGTACCTGAAATTGACATTAAGATTCTGCAAAGTTAACCGACACAAACTGACTTAGAACATTGGAGTAAACACGGGTGTGCCCCAGACAAAGATGGTATTGTGAGGGATGAAAAGGGAAGAATAGCACTCCCAAAGTTAGGATTGGTAATCCTCATTAGGCATTACCATGGTTTGTCGCATACAAGTTGTGCAAAAGTAGTACAAGTAATAAATCGTTTGTACTGCATCGCAGATGTACATAAAACAGCCAAGCTCATTCTAGACTCGTGTCTTACGTGTGCTAAGGTAAATCCGCACAAACCGATTAAACATGAAGCATTACTGCACCCAGAAGCACCTTTTCAGCATGTACAGGTCGATTTTACGCATATGCCACCAATAGGTAATTTAAAGTACCTTCTGATTATAGTAGACAGATTTTCAAAGTGGCCAGAAGCGTTCCCATGTGCGAAAGAGGACGCTAAGACCGTGGTTAAAATTCTAACTAAAGAGATAATTCCCAGATTTGGTATACCTACTACCATTGAGAGTGACAATGGGACGCCATTTGCGTCCAGGGTTACGCAGTTTTTGGCCAAATCATTGTCCATCGATTGGCATTTCTCCATACCGTACCATCCGCAATCATGTTCAAACGTGGAACGTTTAAACAAAACCATTAAGGGACGACTGACAAAAGCCGTCCTGGAAACGGGGAAAAAATGGGTAGATTTGCTACCAGCAGTGTTAACAGAAATAAGAATGACTCCATCTTCCACCACTAAACTGTCACCATTTGAAATACTAATGGGTAGGCCTTTCCCGACCCCATGGGTCAAAGGCCGCGCAGGCATTGCTTCTTTAGGAGACCTGGAGGTGATACAGGAGGACTACGTGACTTCCCTAATAGAAAAACTTAACTCTATATGTGCTGATGTTTCTTTGTGTCTTCCTCTCCCCTCAGAAAAGCCTACTCATCCTTTTGTTCCAGGCCAGAGTGTGCTGATCAAAAGTCTAAAGCCGACAAGGATAGGAGAGCCGAAGTATCTAGGACCAGCCACTGTGATTGCAGTAACCAGGACGGGAGTTCTGACGGACTACCAGCCACAGTGGATACACGCCTCAAGAGTAAAGCAGTATTCTACAGGAGAGCAGGAAAGATCCAATTTAAAATTGAATCCTGGAAAAGGGGATTCACCTTAATGCTTAACAGGTAGGAGGAAAAACACTGATTAAGCTGAGGAGGGAACTACCTCTTATAGTGAGGTGGGGGTTGTCCGAGGCTAGAAGATAGATGGCCCATTGAGCCAAACAGTGCTAACCCCTTACATAACCCTGTACGCATTAAGGGCCAAATTGATGGATTATCCGCCACTAGAGAGTTTCACACAGTGTTCATTTGTAGAAGCTCTTCTTGCATTTGACGCACATATTATTCAGTTAACCGAAGAGGTCTTGGAAAGTGAACCACAGTATAAAGGAATAATACTAGACAGGGTATATCCAGATAAAATTGTATTCTACGTGTTCACTTTGAACCAAGGAGAGTTTGAAATATACAAAAAGGAAGTGGAACTCTAATGTCCCTCCATGACCTAATACGTTTGTTAGACGAGTGGACATTCGTTAAAGGGACAACGTGTTTTGAGATAGCAACAAAGGCGCTATCCAATTTTGGATTGCCCATAAAATTTCTTACGTCTGGCAGAATTATTAACGTGTATACACAACCACCAGAAAAATCGAAAGATCAGTGGCTAGAGTTGCAAAATCGACTAGCCACGTTTGTTCCAAGCACGGCATTAGTAAAAATACACGATCGAAAAGAATTATTTTACGGCGGACTATTGACTATATATATAATAAATAACGCAGGGAAATTAATTGAAGCCCATTATTATTTTTCGTGTCAAGAAGAGTAGAAATAAAAAACAGGTAGAACGAAAACCAGAGCATGATAAACATGGACAGGAGACCCTGGCATCCATTTAGGTATGTGTGGCCTAAGAGGAACAACATGTGTTATGGCCACAATTGCAATAATCATTGTGGCCGGATTTTTGCTATGGGAAATTGAGAAATCTAGACAGAACGACACGATCTATAAGAGACGAGAATTGACTGAACATAGACGCAGCCCGCCCGAAACTACCCCGTTGAGAGTAACTATGAGAGAAGGGAGAAGCGAAAGTTTCATATGTGATCCAATTTCTGCAAATGGAGGGATAGAATACAATCGGCGGGATATAAGAAACCGGTATGGAAACGATATGTATTTTTGTAAAGGAGCATGTAGCTGGGCAGATGTAAAAGCATATCATGGTCCTGGGGGAGAGGGTACAGATCGACGATTTCGAGTGAGCATAGTAGATAAGATTGTTTGGGACGACAAGAAGATACAACATATGTGCTTGTTAAACGTTACTATATACAATGTTAAGCTCACTGATGCTGGGTTATATTATTGTGCATGGGCTAGAGAAAATAGGGATGCTTATCAAGAAGTACAGATTAATGTAATCCATCCAGAACCCGACTTGACAATACGAGAAGTAATGAAGGGACTTTTTCCGAATCCAGTTAATACGCCACATGATGTTTCACCAACCGATATAGAATTTATTATGAATTCAGGTATGAATGCTGGTATGAAGGAAGTTAGGGCAGCAAAAGCTAAGTGTGAAGGAAATTATGCATGTTGTCACGGGTGCGGAGCAAAGCGACAGACACAGTGGGCGTGACGTCAGGCCTCGGAGAGGCTTTTATTAAACAATAAACAGAAAGTGTCCAGAAAGGGGGAAAAGTGTCCAAAATAAATGGGAGGTCTGGTGTCCTTGACGTGAAGGGAATCCGTGAAGGAGGGGCAGTGTTCAGAAGGGAAGGGTCCAGGTAAGGGGTGGAGTCCGGCGGCCGCACTTGCTCCCCGCCGGGGTCCGCGGCAACGTGGCGGGTAGCGGCTTCCTTTAGCGGCTTCATCCATTCCTTAGCGGCGGCACTTCCTCAGGCGGGTGAGAAGGCCCGGCATCCTGGCCCGCAGCCATTTCCATGCGGCTCACACTCGGACCCACGGGTCCGGCAGCTCGTCCATCACATCGGCGGCGCTCGTCCCTCAACGCGCCCTTCCTGGACCCACGAGGACACCAGCGTGCATGCACGGGGAAGAAACCGGTCTCCTGAGGAAAGGCGCGCTCGGCATTTAAACAGCGGCGGTGATGAGGCTTCATTCACATCAGGTGTGCCTCATCACACGCCGCCAGACCTGGATGTTTCAGCGCCCCTCCTCCTCCCACACGCCCACTCCCGTCGGGAGCCTGGTGAAGGGCGGCGATTACCGACGGGGTGAAGCTGATAGTTAGGGGGGAGGCAGCCGACTCGTCACAATGTGCATTGGCACTACTGCAAAGAAGTGTTTTGAAGAATGAGGTAGAAGAAGATTGTCGGATTTGTATGCAGTTACAGTCAGTGTGGAAAACACAACAAATAACCTCAGAAATGTTACATCCTGAGAAAAGTAAGTGTGATATGCCAAAGCAGATGACTGTGATAATGCAGATGGCAGATAACATAAGAGCGAATAGGGCACTGAGGTTTGCGCTCAAAGATTATAATTGTTAATATCCAGGCCTACCTTTTAAAGGACCAGCATTTCAGGTGCAGTCACACCTTGCAGATTTATGTATTTGTGCAACTAAGGGAAAACATTATGTGGGGATGTCAGATTGCAGAACCAGCATAACAGTGGATAACACAGTTCAGGGTAAAAGTAATTGCACTGTTAAGTATCAAAATGGGATAGTGGAGCATTTTGGGTGTCCGTTCTCACATCTTGATAGTGCACCAGGGATGATTTGGACCTGTGGAGGAATGGCTTATTATCACTTAGATGAAGGAGATTGGCGTGGATGTTGTTATCCTGCTCTACTCTCCACAGGAACCACAGTATTGGTAAAAAGAGGTAGTGAGACTATCATGGGCAATGCTGCACAACAGACCAGAGAAAAACGAGATGTAAATAGCATGCCTAATAAATATAACGGGTATAAGACAGTGGATCCATGGACAACTCCAGGGGAAAATATAGGATGGTCCTTAGCGGGATTCTTTACTGGAGTAGGGACAACAGTAGCCTTAAATAAAATCAATGGGTTAGCATGGCAGGTTTTGTCATTGGAGAATGATACCGCTCATGCATTAGGGCTAATCACTGACGAGCTAAAGAAAATGAGAGAAGCAGTTGTCCAAAATAGATTGGTCCTTGATCTGTTGACCTCTGAGAAAGGGGGAGTTTGTAAAATGTTGGGGGTATCTTGTTGTTTCTATATTCCAGACAATTCAGATAATATCACAGACATCCTAACTCACATGAGGGAATCCATCCCGGAGCCAAGAAAAGATGACTCCTGGTTTAGCTGGCTGGACAGCCTCTGGGGTGGATGGGGAACCTGGATTTTCACCACTGTAATACCGATTATTGTTTTGCTGTTAATTGTATTGTTGTTCACTCCATGTATAATCCAGTGTATCAACAATTCTATTATGCGTACTATTGCTTCGCTTACAACGAGAGGGAATTATCAAGTTATGCTAAGTGTGCAACGAGAAGGGGCTCGTCCACCGGCTCCAAATCCAAGACCTAATATTGAACCAGATGAAGATGATTACAGCGGCTATGCTCGTGTGTATCAGTTAGAGCCTGAAGAGTATAATCGGAATGCGGAAAGTGCAGTTTAAATGAATTATAACAGAGTTTGATTTTTGCTTGATTACTTGATATAATCATAGAAATGATTACAGCATTTTATATCATTATAATCAGAAAGATATTCCAGATGATTACATGTATTCAATTGCAAATGATATTAGTCATATTCATGTGTATCTTGATTTAACAGTAATACTAATATGATTGTTTTGTTCTATGTTGATGTGACATTAATACCATTACTAATGTGAATACTAATACGATTGTTTTATACGAGGCACAGGAGTGTTAAGTAAGACATTCTGTCTTAAAGTGGCCATTGTGAGATTGTAATAATCCTGACCTCCTGTGCCCTTCTCATACTAACCTGAAAAGTAGACATGACATAAGTCTAGCCTAGAGAATCATAAGACATGATGTACTGGTGTGTTTCCTGAAGGGTGTGATGTTTGATTTCACTTCTTCATATTTACCATATAAATGTTGGTGTCTTCCTTTAATAAAGTGCCTTTGAGTGAATTACACCTTTTCTGTGTGTGGTTGTCTCAATGGTCCAGGATCCTGACTCTGTGCTCCATCGCTCAACTAAAATCGAATCTCGGCAGTTAATCAAGTTAGATATTAAATTCTAACACTTACAAAGTTACTTATGGTCAGTAGAATGTCTTTTGGGAGACCATCACAATAAAGAGTTAGTTGACATGTAGGTGCAAAGTTACTTATTGTCAACAGAATGTTCAAAAGGGACCATTAAAATAAAGTGTTACCAAAATATTAATTTAAATTTAAAGACATTGCATGTCATAGAATTTCTAAATAAATGCAGAAATATATTTAACAAATCTTTATACGGAACCATATTTATCTTAAAGGGATAGTTCTTTCAAAAATGAACAATCTGTCCTGTAAGATCTTTGTTCATCTTCAGAACACAAATTAAGATATTTTTGATGAAATCCGAATGCTTTCTGACCCAGCGTAGACAGCAACAGTACTACTACATTCAAGGCCCAGAAAGATAATAAGGACACTGATAAAATAGTCCAAGTGACATCAGTGGTTCTACGAGCTTTCATGAAATTCACGTAATTGTCTGTATTTTTTATATATATACTTATCTGTAAAGCAGAATTTTCATTGTTTTCAACAGTGAATGTCATTCTGGATGCTGATACGGCTCATCCACGGCTCATCGTGTATTGTAACGGGAAACAAGTGAAACTTGGAAAAGCACCCAAAAACGAACTGGATAGAATTGAGCCACAAAAAGACAGATTTAATGATTATCTTGGTGTTCTTGCGAAAGATGGATTCTCCACAGGGTGTTTTTATTTTGAGGTTCAGGTGAAGGGACAAACTGAGTGGTATTTAGGAGTGACCAGAGAATGTGTTGACAGAAAGGGGTCAGTCAGTCTGAGTCCTAATGATGGATACTGGGCTGTGAGTCTGAAAAATGAGAAGTATCGGCTCATGAGTCTCCTTGTGTTTCTCTTGCTCTGAGTGTAAATCCTGAGATTGTTGGTGTGTTTGTGGATTATGAGAAGGGTCTTGTCACTTTTTATGATATGGAGTCCTTGTCTCTCATGTATTCTTACATCAATCAGCCTTTTGATGAAAAACTCTACATTTGTTAGTTTGGGGTATCTAAAGAATGAAAACTTCACACCACTGATTATCTGTGATGATTACTAATGTGACCAGTGACTGGACTTACATTATGAAACAAAAAGGAAATTGTCTGCGTCAATAGCCCCATGGGCACCACGTCAACATGTAGCGCCGTTGTGGTTTGGCCGTATCGTGTACAAGTCCTGGCTTGCGGACCTCCCTGATCCCATCCACCCTGTAGTGCAAGTCTTCTGAAGTTATTCTGTGATAATCATCCATTCTGACAGACCTTACAAATCTCTGAAGGTGTAATGACTGATATGATGATAGAACTGTAACATCTTTCATTCAGCACTTTTAAGGATATTTTAAAATGTGTTCATTCCATTGTTAGCTACTAAGTTAATACTGTGTTTGCTGATTAGACCAAAGTTTTTTACGTCACAATACACCTTTGTACTGAGATGAGCACTATATAAAACAGGAAACATTTGCAAAAATAAAAAGTTTTGAGTAAATGATTGAAATGTGGACGAAAGATGTGTGATCTAAAGGTTTGTACATAAAGGTTTGTACATAAAGTAAATATTAAAATCTGCTGACATCCTTTAAATGTATTATAAATAATTAAATCAAACTCTTCCACCAATAGTTATAAACTTATACAGTCAAAGTAAGCTTTAAGACTAAAGAGGATGTCCACTTCCAGAACAAAATTTACAGATAATTTACTCACCCCCTTGTCATACAAGATGTTCATGTTGTTCTTTCTTCAGTTGATAAGAAATTATGTTTCTCGAGAAAAACATTTCTGAATTTCTCAAACGCTTGTCTTGTCTAAGTCTGCGTGAACATAGATTTTGTTTTTTGGTTCAATACGGTCAATACAGTTAGGGTATGTCGAAAAACTCCCATCTTGTTTTCTTTCCCAACTTCAAAATCGTCCTACATTGCTGCAGAAGTACCGACCCAGTATTTACAAAGTGAACATGCAAAGAAGATCAAACTCCCTTTACAATAAAAGGTAAAACAGCAATGTAGGGCGATTTTGACACTGAAGAAGAAAACGAGATAGGAGTTTTTCGACATACTCTAACTGTATTAACCCAGATTACACAGACTTTGCATGCACATCACAGAGACGAGACAAGACGAGTGTTTGAGGTTAAAAAGTAAATAAATTGTCAATTTGTTTCAAAAATGTGAATTTTGGTTCTTCTCCTTAACTTCTATCCAGATTTCACCAGCCTGTTTATCAGCTGGAATGAGGTGAAGTACTGTGCTATTACTTGTGCTGTTCAGTGGTATGAGAAAGTAAAACTACACTAGTAATGATCACCTTATAATCTTGTTATAAACAAAATACACTCTTTAAACTTATATTTATAACAAAAGACACTCTTTTTTATTGATGACTTTATGTTTTGCAACAAATGTTTAATTAATTTTTGCAGGACAAAGCTCTTCTCTGAAACTGCTGAGGATAATAATATAATGTCACAGTATGTTTACTTTTCTTTGTTATAAAAGCACTTTTTCAATTAGTTTTTTAGTCAGATTAGAATAAGGAAGTAGCTAAACATTTAATATTTGACGACTGTGTTACAATAAAAGTGATAAATGACCAACAGTAATATCCAGGGATGCAAACAAATCAGCCAAAGTTGTTTAAGGCATATTAGGCATAAGATTAGGAATGAATACATTTCATGAATGAGCTCAATGAGCTTGATTACACTTTTGTGACAGCTTTTCAGTAAATTATAATCCAGATACCCACACTAGAACTTTTTCAATTCTCATATCAACAGAATTTATTCAGACAATTGAAGACACTTAATGTAACATACATTACATTTGCTGTAATAAGTGGAGGAGGAGGTCAAGTAAACAGTATGCTTTCAACAGCTTGAGAAGTCTATGATTGCAGACCTAACCATTAAAATGAGGTAAGCAGCTTAGGACCCTGGGGAATCAACAGAATGGGGGCCCCATATGATAGTAGCAAAACATATTTGGCCAATGCTCCAGTGCATATTTGTGTTTGCAGTGTGATTTTGCAGCGCTGAGCAATGTAGCCAATTACAGATTTCTTGAAATAGGAGATGTTTTAAGTTAGTCAGAATCCATTCACTGCTCAAAGCATCTACTTTTTTGTTCAGTGCAGATTGCACATTAAAGCAACAGCAAGCAGAGCTGATGAACCACACAGAAAGAATCAGTTCAACAGGCTCTTATTGTCATGAATAGTTCTGTTTCGGTTCAGTTTCTGTTACTTTTCCCTATACTAGTTAGTTTTCTTGGTTGTTAAATAGCTCCACACCTGTTCTGGTTCTCCCTGATTATGTTCCTTGTATTTAAGCCCTATGTTCATCTCTGTTTCTTTATGTGCTATTGTTTTTGGTTATCTTTAGTGCTTGTGCTCTGCACAGCAACGTCACACTTACAAGTTGATGGGGATAACAACGGAGACTGAAGAAAGGACCAGAAGACTGGAGTATTGGTAGCAGGGATTCAATACATTCAGGTAGAATATCGCAACAAAGGTAGGAAGGCCACGTACACACTGCAAGTTTCAGGAGTGACAACCGCATTAAAATGCGGGAGTGAGTCCTGTACATTATCCTTCGTCTGTTTGTAACACTGCATTTGTAACCAGAGCAACATTTTGGCATCTTGCAGGAGTGAATAAGAATTTAGCCGTGTGGTATCTGCCATTTTTTGTCTAAACACTCTTTTTGTCCATCAGTTTTAACTAAACTACCGCTAATAGACATGCTGTGTTTTGTTTATGGGAGGCTGCTTTAGAGAGCGCTGTCTTGCATTGTTGCCATGTCCTTTTGTGAATGTATATAATCGGTAGGCTATTTTAGAAAGGAAAATTTAAAAGATGAAAAAGAGAAATTAGGGAGACTCAGTGAATTATGAATAATTGATTGCTATTGTGTGAATAATATGTAATCCATAAAGTAACTAGTCTGATTACAAGTGTTTTAAAATGTAACATACTCTAATTACAAGTACTTAATTTTTGGAATCTGATGTAATTCAGATTACATGTAATCAGTTACTACCCAGCTCTGGTCACCGATAGACTTGCACTGATATTGAATTGACTGCTCCAGCGATTATGAAGAATGCATTTGAATGCTTTTAATATACCATAACAGATTGTTTTCATGCTCCAAGTGTGAAGTCGTTAGTTTAGTCACTGGCTTGATTCACTAATGCATAAACAGCAGTAAATCACTCTGCGACAAAATAATCTTGAGCTCTTATTTATTACACTGATCACACTTCATAATTGAGAAGCTGATTGCCTTTAAGTTATTTTTACGTAAGCAGCGAGTTCTATAAGACCATATGCAGTTAGGATGTTGAAATTGAAAGTAAAACAAAGTTAAAACTCATAAGTTCTGAAACTGCACATGATGTCAGAAGTATGGACCCAACTTTATAGCGAATATAGCAAAATTTGCATCTCCTGAGCAAAGCAGGAGGAATAGCCAGACTGGAAGCAAAGGTATCGGATCATATCTTTAAGTCAATAACCTTTGAAAAGGATGAAGCCGTAGCTTATGGTGCAACTGCTGCAAAGTTTGATGACTATTTTGTGCCAAAAGAGGAATGTCATATTTTGTCAAACTTTATCTCATGTGTTCAGGAGTCTAATAAAACTGTGGAAAACTACATAAGACACCTCTATGCTAGCTGAGAATTGCAATTTCAGATGGAAGGAGAAGGAAATATGTGATAGGCTAGTTACTGGCATAGCAGATAAAAGCCTCTCACAGAAAATGCAAATACACAGCGATAGCAGTGATTATGGCTAGACAGCACAAAATAATGTGAGCACTGCAGCAAAAACTAGTATTGATGATGTAAAAACAAAGCATACATTCTAAAGAAGCAAACAAATGCGATGAGCTAAGTGTGATAATCTAAGAGTTCCATTTGAACAGAAGAGGACAAATGCAGCACTCATTGTTGAAGGAACATTGGTGTTATTCAAAATTGACTCTGGAGCAGGATGTCTAAGTTGTGCCTGCAGAATAACATACGTTTCATAGACAGTTGGATGAGTTTTTGGGGCAGACCTGACGTTGAAAAGAGATGGTCTTCATCCCTTCAGGGGTGGTGCCACCCTTCTCTCTAGAAATATATGGCACATAGTCTTAATGCCGGGACACACCAAGTGTGCAAAGAAATAGCGGCAACAAAAGACGCCTTCATTTACTTACTTGTTTTCTTCACCTTCGCCTTAATTCTCCGCAATGACTAGTTCGTGAAACTATAGGCATCCAATCAGAGTTCTCACTTTCACCGACAGTCCCGATATGTTGAGTCGGGCTAATTCCCACCAACGTGTGAAACACACCCAACAGACTAGCCCAACAGACTAGCCCGACAGACACTGCCCGACAAGAGCCGATGGCCGTGTCCCAGCCTTAAGGGCAAGTAAGCAGATAAACTCAGCTGTCAGTTCCCAAAAGGAGGCAACTTTCAAGGTATATAAGTAGCCATTGCAACTTATTCTCTTTTCATGTGTTTACATATTGTTTTTCATTGTTTGATTAACTTACACACTTTTTATTCATTTTGTTGACTGGTTTAGTTTAAGATCTTTCTTTCATTCAGTTCATGGTTATTTTTTGTTGCACTTTACCCAGATGTTTTGTTCCTGTTTAATAAAACCTAGATCCTCCAAGATCCTCCTCTGCACCTAGATTATTTTACTCCACATTGATTTCAACCAGCCATGACAGAAGAACTGATCTTCTAATTTGGATCTAGCAGTGGTTCGTTTTACTCTCTTCTTCGCATAAAGATATTGTACGGCATCAGAAGACTCGGAATGCAACACGACTTGTTTGTAATGCTTTTATACTGCCTGTTTATGGTTAGTTTCTGCAATAAATACCTGTGACTGTACTTATATTTGCCTGTTACATGTTTTATATTGTTCAGATGTGGGTAAGTTTAGGGTAGGGGTGGAGTAAGTTGCTCCAATGAAAGTATACATTTATATAAAATTATGGTAACACTTTACAATATGTGTGCACAAATATGCATTAATTCATGCTTAATTAATGCACAGATAATCACGAGTATATGTATATGTAATGTATAATTCATGAAGAACTAAACCATTTTTTAATGATTACTACATCAGCAACTAATAAACATTCTATATGATTCATAGATTAAGTAATCAATAAATTGTTATTAGTTAAATGTGTCATAATGTATTAATTCCCTAATAACTTATTTCATTAGCTAATGATGTAAATTGATTAATTATTACCACAGTGGTCAAAGCTATGTACTTCAACTTCCAGTTGCCTGCTTTAATTACTCATTAGCTAATGATTTGCAAATGTATCATTATGTTGTGACTTTACTTGTTGAGGCACAGAACTATTAACTAATTGTTAAGTAATATGTCATTGTGGTTATGGATATAGAATTAGTTAGTCATGTGTCTCAATGAGTTGGAGCCATGCATTTTCATGACTACCTAACTAATTCTAAATCCATAACCACAATGACATATTTGTAACGGAGAGTGAATGACGAGAGGCGAGCGGATCCATATGCGAGCTTTTATTATATGGACGAGACAGATACATGGTCGTGCAGGCAGGGTCAAACAACAGTAAACAGGAATGTCGAAGGCTAGACGAGAGAATAGTCCATAAAGACGAGCGATAATCCAAAGGCAGGCGGAGATCAGTCGAAAACGGGGAGCCAGGCGAGGGAAACAAAACAAAACACAGGGAACTAGGAACTCGGAGCAGGAACTAGGAATACAACAATATAACGACAATACAACAATTCAATAACAATCCATGAAGTGCACTGGGAAGGACCGGCGCTTATATAGAACGCCTGATTGGTCACGGGGGCTGACGCAATCAGTGCGGTGGAGGATGGGAGATGCAGTCCGGAGTGTGGTGCAACAGTCAGAGTGTGTAGGTGAGGTAAGAGTGACATCTGGTGGTGAGCGGACAACGGGACACCGATCAGATTCGTGACATAGCCCCCCCCCAAGGAGCGGCTTCCAGACGCTCGAAGGGAACAACAGTCCAGGGGAGCGGTGGGGTGGGAGCGAGAAAGGGCGAGGGCTGGAGGGCCAGGTCCATGTGGGGGGCCCAGTGATTGAGGCAGGACCGACAAAGCAGGTGCCCTCCAGGGCGGAGCCGGAGGCGGAGCAGGAGCCCTCCAGGGCGGAGCCGGAGGCGCAGGAGCCCTCCAGGGCGGAGCCGGAGGCGGAGCAGGAGCACTCCAGGGCGGAGGCGGAGCTGGAGCCCTCCAGGGCGGAGCCGGAGGCAGAGCAGGAGGCGCAGGGGCCCTCCAGGGCGGAGCCGGAGGCAGAGCGTGAGGCGCGGGTGCCCTCCAGGGTGGAGCAGGAGGCGCAGAAGCCCTCCGAGGCGGAACAGGAGGCAGAGCGGCCCTCCGGGGCGAAACAGGAATCTGCGTCACGGTCTGGGACCTGGGGAAAGCAGGGACAGAGGAGGCAGACAGAATAGGGGGAGAAGGCGCAGCAGCCCTCCGGAGCGGAACAGGAGGCGCAGCAGCCCCCCAGGGCTGAGCAGGAACCTGCATCATGGACTGGGACCTGGGGAGAACAGGGACAGAGGAGGCAGACAGAGTAAGGGGAGAAGCAGAGACAGCACAGGTTAACGCCGCCTTCCTAGGAGGTTCTACGGCGAGTGCCGACACCTCAGGAGGCATGGGCACAGCTTCTCCAACGGAAGAGGCCTCTGGAGCGGACTGGAGACCAGACGGGGCCTCTGGAGCAGACTTGAGACCAGACGGGAGCTCTGGGGCAGACTTGAGACCCGACAGGAGCTCTGGAGCAGGCCTGTGATCAGACGGGAGCTCTGGAGCAGGCTTGTGATCAGACGGGAGCTCTGGAGCAGGCTTGAGATCAAACGGGACCTCCGGAGTAGACTTGTGATCAGTCAGGAGCTCTGGAACAGGCTTGTGATCAGACGGGAGCTTTGGAGCAGACTTGTGACCAGGCGAGAGCACTAGAGCAGGCTTGAGAACAGATGTGATCTCAGGAGCTGACTTGTGAACAGATGTGACCTCAGAAGCACAGTGTGCAGACCACACACACCAAATGGCAACCGCCATTACGGGAAGAGCAGTGGCGGGTGGCAGGACCTCTTTAAAGGTGGGTCTAGAAGATATTGATGCCACTGGGATGTTCGCTGCCCTCACTGATGCTAGTGGTGGGTCCAGCACGCCGGCCATCCTGATAGGCCGTGATCTTGGGATGTCAGACGAGGCATGACTTGACTCTGGGCGGTCAGACGAGACGTGACCTGACTCTGGGCGGTCAGACGAGACGTGGCTTGACTCTGGAACAACAGCAATACCTTGACTTGGCTCAGTAAGTGCTGCTGTGACTTGGCCTGTCACGTGAAGTCCAGCGATGATTTGACTTGGCCTACGAGGATCAACGATGACTTGACCTGGTTCGTGGTGATTGGCTGAGGCCTGACTTGGCTTGTGAACATCAACTGTGACTTGACTAGGCTCGTGGGGATCTGCTATGGTTTGACTTGGTTTGTGAAGATCAGTAGTGAACTGACTTGACTCTTGGAGATCAGCGGTGACTTGAACTGGCTTGTGAGGATCAATGACTTTACTTGACTCAGGAACCACGGCTGTGACTTTGCTTGACTCAGGAGGAGTGGCCCTGACTTCACTTGGCTTGTGAAGGTTGACAATAACTTTACTTGGCTCAGGAACGACAGCCTTGAGGTTGCTTGACGCAGGCACGACAGCCTTGACGTTGCTTGACGCAGGAACGACAGCCTTGACGTTGCTGGACTTGGAAGCTTGACTGGACTTGGAAGCTTGACTGGACTTGGAGGCTTGACTGGACTTGGAGGCTACAGCTGTAGCCTGACTTGACTCTGGAGCAGCGGCTGAAGTTTGACTTGGCTCTGGAATAACAGCAGCAGCTTGACTTGGCTCATGAGGATCTGCTATAACCTGGCCTGGCTCATGGAGATCCGCTGTACCGGGACTTGGCTCATGAACAACATGGCTTGACTCAGGAGCAACAGCTGTAGTGTGACTTGACTCGTGGGGAACAACTGTGACTTGGCTTGACTCGTGGGGAACAGCTGTGACCTGGCTTGACTCGTGGGGCCCAGCTGTGACCTGGCTTGATTCGTGGAGAACGGTAGCTGTGTCTTGACTTGACTCTGGGGTAGCCGCCGCGACATGAAGGAGCGCCACTTTAGCTGCCTATACCGTCATTAGGGGTGTGTCCAGCACGTGGGCCATCATGGCCACAGGTGGCGTCCGGGTGCTGACCACAGGTTCTGTAATGGCGGCCATATTGTGGAGTGGCTTGGAGACGGCACCCATCTTGTGCAGAGGCTCTGGCGTGGCAGCCCTCTTGTGCAGTGGCTCTGGCGTGGCAGCCATCTTGTGCAATGGCTATGGTGTGGCGGCCATCTTGTGCAGTGGCTCTGGCTCAGGAAAGATGGCTGTAACTTGACTTGAGATAGGAGCGATAGCTCTGACTTGACTTGACACAGGAAACACAGCTTTGACCTGACTTGACACAGGAACAAGGACCGTAGCTTGACTTGACTTGGAAACTTAACTTGACTTTGGAAATGCAGCTGTACATTGACTTGACTTGGAAACTTGACTTGACTCAGGAAACACAGCTGCAGCTTGACTTGACTTGGAAACTTGACTTGACTCAGGAAATGCAGCTGCAGCTTGACTTGACTTGGAAACTTGACTTGACTCAGGAAATGCAGTTGCAACTTTATATGGCTCTGGTATGGCGGCTGTGACGTGACGGAGCTCTGTCCTCGCCGCCATCTTGTGAACGGGCTCCGCCGTCACCACCATCTTGTGAGCGTGCGCCGCCGCCATCTTGGGAACGGGCGCCACAATCGCCGCCATTTTGTGAACGGGCACCGCTGTCGCCACCATTGCTCGAGCGCGCTCCGTCACGGCCGCCATTTCACGAGTGATCCAGGCGGCTAGCGCGTTCACGGCATCGTGCTCAGGCATGACTGCCAATTTGCGAATGGGACGCGCGGTCGCCATTGCCGCATTGTCGCGCTCCCTCTGCGCGACCCCCACGGTGCACGGCGAACCCACACACAACAATGCAAAGTTTAAAAAAGCCTCCAGTGACGAGCGCGGGCCCTCACGTCTCAGTCGTGCACGGAGGGGCTGGTTCACGCCGTCACAAAAAATCTCAATGATTATACAGCCCGGGAGAGTGGAATGGTTTGCAATAGAAATAAACTCACGGGTATACTGTTCGAGGGTGTGTGATCGCTGTTTGATTCTGCATAGAATTCTGTCCGTGTCCATATCATATGAATGTCCGGGGGTGAAGCTGCTGGATCCTGTAGTGACGGATTGTTCTGTTACAGGGAGTGAACAACGAGAGGTGAGCAGATCCATTTGCGAGCTTTTATTATATGGACGAGACAGATACATGGTCGTGCAGGCAGGGTCAGACAACGGTAACAGGAGTGTCAGAGGCGAGACGAGACAATAGTCCTTTATGACGAGCAATAATCCAAAGGCAGGCGGCTAGACAGACAAAAAACGAGAAAACCAGGCAGGAGAACAAAAACCAGGAACTTGGAACAAGAAACTAGGTAACGCTAACTAAGGGAATACAACAATACAACAATCCGTGACTTGCACTGAGAAAGTCTGGGGCTTTATAGGAAGCCTGATTGGTCACGAGGGCTGATGCAATCAGTGCGGTGGAGGATGGGAGATGCAGTCCGGAGTGTGGTGCAACAGTCAGAGTGTGTAGGTGAGGTGAGAGTGAGCTCTGGTGGTGAGCGGACAACGGGACACCGACCAGATTCGTGACATCAGCATTGTACTGTTATCTCGATAAACATTTGTTAATCATGAACAAATGATGATCAAACCATTAGTAAATTATCCTTATATAATTTAGGTATGTTTCATTAAGGTTGTAAGCTGGTCTGTTAAAAAGCACAAAATGCAATTATTCTAAAACTAATAATAATAAATTATTTGCTGTCAAGTGAATAAACATGTGAACCCTTTCTCTCATCAGCACACACTTGTGTTCAGTGTGGAAGGTGTGGGTTCTAGTGATAATGTGAACCGGTTTTACACCTGATTCACACATACTCCGTCTACAGTGTGTATGCGTTGTGTATTTTTTTCCACGCCCATGTTAACGGATTAGAGCGTTCACACTGCACAAGGTTGCTGTCTGGCAGTGCGTTCCAGAAGTGGTGCGTTTGCAGCAGTGCAGTGATCGTTTCCGCACTGAGTCTATTTTTTGCTGTGCTGCATGCACTGAATTAAAGTGACAGCGCATTGTTAGCTGTAAAAATTAACATGTATTGACACGGAAATGTGGTGATTACACCATAAATGCATATAAATGAAGTCTACTGTGTTTTACAGTCAACATGTGGCTTTTTGGCACATGTTTTTTTTTTTTTTTTCCAAGTTTAAAACTAGGAAAAGTGCACTTTTAAATAAACAAGGCAACATAATGCACTTGTCCAGGTAGAAAAGTTCTTTAAGGGATTGTTTTTAATAACGATTGAATGCGAAAGGCACGAGATCCGAATGTTTCTGTCTGTGACAAGTTTTAATTTAAAATATTTGTGATAGCCCAATTTTAATAAGAAAAGGAAGCTATACCTATGCTGTTTAAATGTGTTGCAACTTGCTTTAGCAACTTAATATATAAATCTAAAAGTCAAGTGCATTGAATAATACGTTTAATTTGAGTTTAAACGTGAATATGTCTATGAACGATTGTATTACTGTACTGTAATAAAAGAGGATCACAATGCTAAAAAAGCACGTTTGTATTTGAAATCAAAATAACGGATAAATTGTGTGTTTGTGGTAAACAGCCGCGGATCAGGAACAGACTGCAAACGCGTCCTGTGTGAAAGCAAAATGAGTCTGTGCTGCTTCTGCACCGCATACGTACTGCACACGAACTGCATACGCACTGCAGACGGAGTATGTGTGAAACAGGCGTTACCCTCCACTGAAGATCACATCTGGTGCACAGTGCTAAAATACTCCATGTGTGTCAGAGAAGACAGCTTTACCCTCACCAGTCAGCCCTTACATTGCAGTACACACTACAAAGTATTCAAAACCTGTTGTGTAAACACATGAATAAATAATTTACAAATCTTCCTGCATCCCCTAATCTAAAGTGTAAACAATTCATCACTTGTAAATGTGTTACACATTATTTGTAGATCTTTCTTACATGTTACAAATGATCTGGTGTATACAAGGCTTTTACAACACTTTCTGCATCCCCTAATTGTCACGGATTGGCCAGGCTCTTCCACCACTCACACCCAGCCATCTCAGTCACCTGAGTATTAACAAGACACACCTGCACCTCATCATCACCAGTAATCAGCCAGCACATATAAGCACACACCGCACTTCAGTCAGTGTCCGGGCTCGTTCCTATGAAGTCTTTCCACGAGTTCACAGATAAATACCTACCTGACATTACTTACCTTTGTCTCTTGTGTTCCAGTCTGTCAGTCTCCGTTCTCCAGTCAGTCTGCGGTGTGTTTTTCTCCAGTCTCAGCCACGGCCTCCTTCGTTCCTGCAAGAAAGGATATCATTCAGTCAATCTTCAAGACATCAAAAGCCAAACCGAGTCATCTCTGCCATACTTACTATTTCAAGATTCCCTGTTGTGTCATCCCGCTCTGCTGTGCAAAATAAACTTGTTAAACTTTTCACTTACCTCATTGTCCGTCTGCTTCCGTAACACAAATCTAAAGTGTAAACTCATCAGTTGTAAATGTTTTACAAACCTGCCTGTTACAGGTTGTGTGGATATACACACTGGGAGGAAAGATCTATGAATGATGAGTAAAACATTTACAACTGATGAATAGTTTACATTTTAGATTAGGGGATGCAGAAAGTGTTGTAAATCATTTATTCATGATGTGATGTAGACATTTAAATGATTGACTAGTAACGTGTTAACCATTTACTAAGGATCTGTTTGATTATTTCATAATATGCTAGTTTTTAAGATAACTTACAAACAGACTTGTAAATCGTTAGCATATTACTTAATAATTTGTGAACAAAGTCATTGTCGCGATTTAGCTCAAAGGGAAATGCATATAAATAATTACAACATTCAGTATAATTTTATATCAACTCTAAGAAATGATATTTTCTTGGCCACAGAAAATAACTTTCTTAAAGTACCATTACATTAGAGCATGTAGCTCGAATCGGAATCGTAAAGGGACATTAATTTGCAAGGCAGAATCAGAATCAACACTCATGTAATTTGTGCACAAGAGTTTTATTAACAAAGGACTAGCACATAACTAACCTAAACAAACAAACATGAAATCACTCATACATAGGGGGATGGTCAGTAAGAAGCAGTTAGAGAGAGACAAGGAAATGAAGCTATGAAAAGAGTCAGTTAACCACCTGAGTGAAACCATCAGTGCTGTCTACAGCTTATACTAAACCTGTCATGACTTCGGTCTGATTGGTGGGTTTTGTCTTGTATGTGTTTGTTGTCAGGAGCATGTGTGTTTTGACAGTTTGCCATGTGCTCATTGTGGTTCCCCCTCCCCATTGTTATCCCATTAGCTGCTGTCACACCTGTGACCAGTTAGTCCCTTATTTCTTCCTCCATTTAAGCTCCTCTCGTCTGCAGTCTTGTGTCTGACCGTTGTTGTGAGATTGTGCTATGCTCTGCTCATGTCTTGCTATGTCGTGCAGTGGTTTCTCAGACTCCAAGTACAGTTTAGTTTTTACTGTTTGATTTTTCTTCTTGCTACCCTCTCTGCCTTTTGTTTCTCCAGTTCCCTGTTCCCCAGTTCCTGCCCTGTTGTTACCGGAGCCATATGTTTCAGCTGCTCTTAGCTGCAATCAATAGGGAGCACCTCACTCTGACGTTGTGTCAGCACTGACGCCAGGACTCTGTTCTCTCCCCACTCTGACGTTGCGTCAAGCACTGACGCCAGGACTCTGTTCTCTCCCCACTCTGACGTTGCGTCAGCACTGATGCTAGGACTTGGATGTCTCCCAATTTATACGTTGCGTCGGCACTGACGCTAAGACTCTGTTCTCTCCCCACTCTGACGTTGCGTCGGCACGGACGCTAAGACTCTGTTCTCTCCCCACTCTGACGTTGCGTCGGCATTGACGCTAGGATTTGTGTTCTATTCTCTCCACGTTTTTTCCCTCTCTGCCCTTGATTACGGCTCCCAGCCTTCAGCCCTGGCTGTGTTTTTGAGATTAATAAATTTTTGAGTTGTACCTGCAACTGAATCCGTGTTTTTCCCTGACAGAACCTCTGTTTTGTTTAGTTAAATGTACGATACTTGCATTGCCTTGGTCATTGAACAAGTGTCCGAATGCAGTCTCTGGTGTATGTCTTGATGGTTTGGAGCAGGGGTGGTTTTGGAAGTGCAATCACGTTCTTCCGGATCTGAAGAGTGATGAATTCCAAAATTGTTCTGACTCGATTGTGACTGGGAGTTTCTTCCCATGTGAAAAGTGAAGAAGAACCAAGAGCTGAGAGGGACCCAGCTGAAGTCCTGTGATCTTTGGGGAATGGAAAGACAAGGCCGCAAGGCCTGGCGCACGCTTAGGGACGTCCTGAAGAGTTCTAGCTCATCTTCTTGGGTTCTCAAAGAACCACTGACTGACTGAGGCAAGTCATGAAGATGAATTCCAGGGTTAAGTGGAACTGTCTGGCTCTTTGTGGTCGAGAGCCACAGCTCTGAATGTTGGGGCCTGTCGGGCCCGCCGGGCATGCCCTGTGCTGGCTCAGGTTCCCCGTGGGTTCCTCCACACGGGCAGCAATCAAAGATGTTGCAGACGAAGGAGAGAGTGAAGAGAGAGAGGCGTTCAATCATTTGAAGCCTTTAAACTCTCTGGAGGCTGTGCCTCCAGGAAGTCTGCGAACCAATGGTAACTTTCACCTTTGGAGGGAAAGTTTATTTTGCGTATGTAATTCGACTGGGTGTTGATGCAAAAACTACTAAGGTTTCTTAAAACACTTAAAACACATATGTTGCATAGGTATCAACATCTAATTTACACCATCTTTTAGATCATCAACATACGAATTAAAAGAGTCCAAACATGGCATAGGTGGGTTATACAACTAGTCATCTATCATAATGCATGCATAAAACAGTAGAAAGACAAATACCAATACAACAGACAAAATTAAAATACAATGCAGTAATACTGTACACAATGACCTGGGTTATGTGTGATAGGAAGGTCAAAGAAAGGTTTGTCTGCAAATGAATAGGAAAGAGTCTATTTCTGTAGGCATTATGTCTTTCCTATGGCAAATGTAGCATGGCCAGATGTGCATTTCTCTGGGCAATAAAACCTCTTATCAGATAGTCGTCCTGGCAACTGAGCCCTTTTTGAGGTGTTAGTTGCTTTGGGGGGTTGTCTCCAGAGCTCCAGCATATAGCTGGCTTGTTGGGTTTAAAGATTATTTGTTAAATGTAACAATTAATGTATGTCTGTTTGGTCCAGATGCTACATCATGTTTTGTAACTTATTAGTTTTTCATTATCTAATCACTTGTAAATGATTTATAACTTAATCTA